>JAJMJV010000039.1:0-63105 GCA_030563725.1 Pichia awuae
GTTGCTGTTGCTGTTGCTGTTGCTGTTGCTGTTGCTGTTGCTGTTGCTGTTGCTGTTGCTGTTGCTGTTGCTGTTGCTGTTGCTGTTGCTGTTGCTGTTGCTGTTGCTGTTTCTCATATTGAAGCTGATTGGCTTGTTGAATCCTTGTAATGTAAGTACCAGCCAGTTGAGTTACTTGACTCTTTTCCAAATTTGGATGTTTCATTTGAATTTGGTTGATGATTGCTGAAACTTGTTCATGAGAAAGTTGGAATTTAGATCTGACTGGTTTTTTAATACCACCTGGAGATTGGGTTCTTGAAACATTAGCAGATGTGATTGGAGACCCTGTGTTTGATCCTAGAGATCGGGTTGTAACCATTTTAGCATTTTGTAAAACTTGTTCAGGTGTTGGAACGGCAGAGGAATTAGATTTAATATTTGCAAATTGATTTTGTGGTGATGATGTCAATGATTTTGCGTATGAATTAGATTGTGTTAATCTTTGAGACTGGGAAATTGCAGTGTGTGTGCTACTTGCAACTGGTACATTGTAAGTGGTAGCATTATGTTGAGGTGTAGAGCTTGACAATGGTGATTGAGATAATTGACCTGTTCCTAAGTTCGCATTTACTGCGGATGGTAAAGATTTTGCTTGTTCGATACCCTGTTGCATCGACTTTTGGCGTTGAGCTAACTGTCTCTGTCTTTGTAAGTGTAAAAACTTTTGGACTTGTTCATGAGTGAATTGAGATCCACCTGGGGTTGTTGGAAGTGGAATGTTATTATTCGAAGCTATTGAATCAGATGTTTGATTTGACTGTTGTGGTGAAGCTAATGCATTTGCCATTTTGGGTTCTACTTTTCGGCCATCGTTTGACTTTTCACGACCCTGGGCTGATCCTCTAATTCTTCCATAAGCTGCATTTCTACTTTGTTGAGCATATGTTTCTTGTAATGCTCTATCTCTATCATTCTTCAATTTCGATAACTCTTCAGGAGTTGGGGTATCACTCTTTGTAATATCTGGATTTTGTTTACGGGGTTGGGGAGCTGGCTTTTGTTGAGATTCACGTTTCTTCATTAATTTTCTCATTGCTTCAAACATTGATGCCCATCTTAATCTTCTATTACCTCTTTGAATGGAGTCAATTCCTACACCTAGTGGAGAAATTCTACGCTTGGTAGTTGCTTGGGCTTGATGGGCAGCTTCTAACCAATCTTTTGCATCGATCGCATTCATCCCTCTCATATCAGTAAATTGAAATTTATCATTCAATTGAATATACCTCTCAAAACATTGCCAAGGAGTTCTTCTTTCAATATTAGATGTATAACTTCTAGTTGTTTTGGCAGAAAGATGTGCAGAAATAACATCCCAGTTAAAGGAAAATTCAGAAACATATTTAATTAAATATTTATCATCCTGTGGTAGCCAAATTGTTGGAATTCTGATATTTAACTGATTGATTGAAGGTGGTTTAGGAGGTTTAAGAATATTAATTCTCCTATAAGGACCAAATAAACCATTTTGTGTTCTTGGCGATCTTTTGTCGTTCTCTTCAATCCTTCTGTATAAAATTTTTTCATACTCAGCTCCTTCATCAATAGGTGGTAGCATTGCAGAAATATGGCCGTATAAATCTTTCTCTACTAAGTGATTAAATTCTTTGTCATCAAATGGAGAATAAAACGGTAAATTACTAATGACTGATTTTTCAATAGGTGTAAATAAATCATAATTTGCATAAACATTAAATGGGATATATCTTCTTGAAGTTTCTTTCTTATATTCGGGATATGTGAAAACAGGTATATTTTGTTCTTGAAGATCGGTATTTTTTAGGATTATAGGACTTGGGGAATCTGTTTTTATTTCATCACTTTTCATTTTCAAATTATTCTCAAGTATTCCATCTGTGTATTTTCCGTTTATATTATCGCTTGTGTTTGAATCAACAGCGAGAGATTCTTCAGTCGCTTTTTTAATTGTATCTTCTGTAAAGTTTTCCTTAGTATCGGCAACAACTCTATTATTTTCAATTTCAACATCTTCGTTATCTATTTTTTCAGTGTTCTTATTGCTGTTTTTGGTATCAAGACAAATACCATTATATTCATCCCCAACATCATCTTCAATCTCAGCATCAACAATTTTTGCATCGAGATGTTTTATCGGCATTCTTTTAATACAACATACCTGCCCATACGTCCAATAATCTTGAATTGCTTGAGAAATATAAACACATTGAGTTAATTTGTATCTTCTTTCTTCCCTGTAATCGGTAGCCAACCATTTTGCCTCAGAAATAACATTATCCCAATGAGTTTTTTTTCCAAACTTCAGGAATGGATCCACTGTTTTTCTTGGTTGTCTTAATGACCAACTGTTTTTCCTTTTCAATTCTTCAATACGTGAATGTAAAACAGAAACTTTACCTTCAACTAGCGCAGTTTCAAATACTTCAGTATTAAGCGTTTTGTGTGCTCGTAATAAAAGTTTTTGAAGTTGAAGAGTTTGTTGTTGATAATACAATTCCGTTAATGAACGAGCCTCGGCGACCTTATGCGGTTTTCGTTCAGGCATTAGTGCAATCATTAATTTTTTTATATCAACATCTTGATATGGTAAATCACGGTGTGATTGTGCATCTGCACGTTTCAATGGAAGATCCTTAGCATAGTTTGCAATAATTTTAGACAGCATTGGTGGTTCATTTGAATTAAGTTCTTTCATTATATGAGCACGTTCATTCTTAGATTCTGTAGTTGGATTTGATGTACATTTAATTGGGGATGCATGTTCTTGCTGTTTTTGAAATTCGGTACTTTGATAATTAGCTGCAGAAGCTGAATCATTATGCTGTACCTCAACGCTTTGAACCATTTCTTCTTTAATTACGGCAGGTGAAATTTTTTTGGCGTCAATCGTTCGTTCTTCTTTCACATTTTCTATTTGATCTGTTTTAGAATTACTCATTTCAACATTAACTTTAAGGTCTTTATTATCATCTAGTTTCTTGGTTTCTTCGAAACTCTTGGATTGAGCTTTATCATTTACAATATTCTCTGTTGGTTCGACGACTTTTTCTACTCTTTCAGAAGTTGAAGAAGGCGATAATGACGTCGATTTGGCCTTTGTTACATTCGAAAGAACTTTTTCATCAACTATTGGTGCCTTACTTGAAACAGGCGGTTCAACTGAACTTTCTGTTTTTTTCTGTTTCTTTGGTGGTTCTATCGTTTGGCTATTGGATCTTTGGCTATCCGGAGAAGATATACCTGTTTTATTAGACTCGGGTTGATTATGTGTCTGATGTTGTGGTGATAAAGACTTTCTAAATATTTTATCTTTTGACAAATACGAAATATCAAAAATGTGGCCATTTTCTAGATCATTTTTTTCCAAAAATGCCATTAGTTTTTCTTCAATGTGCTGTACCTGATCCAATGATATCGGAACAAATGGCAGCCTAGCTACACAATATAGTTCCGACAATTTTCTCTTTCTATCTTTGATTATTTGTGAGCATTCTTGTTTCCTTTTCTCAATGGATTCTAATCGTATTCTATCCATTGAATATGAGTGTGAGTTATTCTGAAAGCTGGGGTCGTTCGGTACGGTGGGAGTGCTGTTTGTTGATCTGCCTGACATAATGCTTGTGTACATATAAAATCACAAGAATAAAATTTTATTGTTTAATTCCAATCCAAATGTGATAATCCTATATACCCTAACCTCTATTGATTTTCTCGTCAATCTTGCTATTGCTCAATGTCACTTAATGATACAATTAATATCAATATGCTTCTATTGTCTCTTTAAGTACGTACAACTGTCTAAGCCGGCCTGCACTGTTGTTTCTTCTGTTGTTCAACCCGCTTCACAACAATTTCCTCTTGTTTTTCTGATCAAGTCCATTTGCATTTCACGCCTCGCGCCTGTTTATTGTAAATCACATGAATTTCTTGGTTCTACAGAGTGTTATACAGAATGGTTATAAATAAGGTGTAGATAGATGGGCTTACTTCTTCAAAACCACGATGCACTGGCGTCTGAGGAGGCGGAACCGGGTGAACCGAGATATAGAGTCTGTAGGATGCGGGTTTTTCCAGCCATTGTCGCAATAGGTCCAGCCGGGCCCGCCGGGCCCGTCCACTCGCCATTTGGAATCCACCCATTTCCACTGACTGTTGGGATAATTTTTCAACAGAGGAAACCGGAAACCGTGGAGCGTTTGGAACGATTTCTTGGATTCTCTGTTATAGTAGGGTGCTCTGGTATCGAGAAAAAGCATCTTCTTGGTCCAGCCAAGTCCTATCCACCTCCTTTCGTTTTCCAGCAGGTGGAATTCGATGATTCTGGTGTTGGCGTCAATACTACCTCTAGTATTCATATTCAAGATGGTCAATTCCAAGTCTTTATCGACCTTGGCGTATTTATCGCCCGTAAGAAGCTGTGCTATATATCGCACAGCCTTCAATCTCCAGGATAGCCGTCTGATTGCGTAGAACCATGAAGAGTAAAATGTCGACACATACAACAATACTACCACCGCCCAAACCTTGGTGCTGCCAAAATTCTTCATCAGCAATACGTAAAATGGGGTGACCATGCAGATTCTCGTAAATGTGTAGGTGTGGGATTTCGGCCCGGAGTCCAAATCCACCGCAAAGGAGAATCTCATATTGATGTTTTCCATTGTATCTAGGATATGTTCGAGTGTTAGCGGCGTGTTGCGGTCGGCAGTAGTGACAAAGCATTTGCGTATAAACCATGCGTAACAGCAAAATCCCAATACGAACAGAGCCGGCATTGCAACGGTAAAATAGCTGTTCCAATGCATTATTGTCAATAAAATCACTGCAATCATGACGAAATTTCTATAATGTGAATCGTTGGTCCATGTGACATTGGCCATAATCCTGTTCACTGCAACCATGGTCGGGTATACTGCATGCAACGCAGATATCATTTGTGGCGGCGTATTTCGCAGAAGCGTTTGCTGGCCTTCTGGAGACTGTCTTGCAAATTGTGCATGAACCTGCTGCTCCATCTCGACCATAGCACCTTCGTTGTGTATATTGCAGTCGGGAGAACTCGGAACGACACTTGATGACTCGTGCAGACTCGTGAGCGCTCAGTATATGAGCAAATCCACATGAATCATGGTGTCATCCATCGCCAAACGCTGTCAATGCCAGTATTATTATCATGTAGAAAAAATATTACGCCCTGCAATTCACGGCTCGCGTAGAATTTGCCTTGTAAGCTCAGCAGCCCCAGCAGCTACATCTACAGTTCCAGGTGTGCAGCAACAGTTTGTCCTCACGGCAGTACAACGCACATCTCATCTATAGTATCCACAATGGCACCGGAAGCAGGACCAAGAACCACAGACACGCCCGCAAACGAAGTGCAGGAGGCGTTTATCAAAAAGCTGGAAGAAGACGATGAGTTTGAGGATTTCCCACAGGACGACTGGGAGTGTCCTCAAGCTTTAGGCTCTACCAATGAAACCCATCTCTGGGAAGAGTCGTGGGAAGACCATGACGACTACAAAGACGACTTCACGCAACGTCTACGGTATGTAAAAACACAAAACCTCCGGCAATTAATTCTCTTTTATGACTCAAGAATCTCAAATACTAACAATCCACCCTTTTTTTTCAACAGCACAGAATTACAAAACAATAGTACATCGTCCAAAACGACATGATGTCGCCTCTATATATCTGATCTGTATACTCTACTGTTTAAGCTAATCTTAAAAGGCTCATTTAAAGGCTCGTAGTAAAGGCTCGTAGTAAAAGCTCGTAGTAAAGCAATTTGCCCGCGGTGTAGAGATGTTTTTGGATTTGTTGGCAGAAGGCAAATTGATGCTGAGCTTTACGATATAGACATTGAACCTTCTCCTTGTCCAAGGTTGCAAATACACAATGGCCACGTTAGAAGACTTGGAAAACAATCAGGATCTTCAGATTGATCAAGAAATCCTCAATTCTTCGACTGCAGATATTAAGAACAGAACGAAATTGCTTGACAACGAAATTAAAATATTCAGATCGGAATGTCTCAGGTTGCAACACGATAAAACAGTGAGTTTGCAGAAGATTAAAGACAACAAAGAAAAAATCAAAAATAACAAACAGTTGCCATATTTAGTGGGAAATGTCGTTGAGTTGCTGGATTTGGATGCGGAAGAAAACGCTACAAACCAAGGTGCAAATATTGATCTAGACTCAACCAGAGTAGGAAAATCAGCAGTGATCAAGACATCGACGAGACAAACAGTGTTTTTGCCGTTGATTGGACTCGTTGAACCAGAAAAATTGAAACCGGGAGATCTGATCGGTGTTAACAAGGATTCGTATTTGATACTAGACACATTGCCTGCGGAATACGATTCACGTGTCAAGGCTATGGAGGTTGACGAAAAACCAACCGAATCATATGCAGATATAGGTGGATTGGATAAACAAGTTGAAGAATTGGTGGAAGCGGTTGTTTTACCAATGCAGCAGGCCGAGAAGTTCAAGAATTTAGGTATTAAACCACCAAAAGGTGCTCTTATGTATGGTCCACCAGGTACTGGTAAAACATTACTAGCAAGAGCATGTGCTGCACAGTCTAATGCAACCTTTTTGAAATTAGCAGCGCCTCAATTGGTTCAAATGTTTATTGGTGATGGTGCAAAACTGGTTCGTGATGCATTCGAGCTAGCAAAGGAAAAGGCTCCAACTATTATTTTCATTGATGAATTAGATGCAATTGGTACAAAGAGATTTGATTCTGATAAATCGGGTGATAGAGAAGTGCAGAGAACAATGTTGGAATTGTTAAATCAGCTGGATGGTTTTGGTTCAGATGACAGAGTTAAAGTTTTGGCTGCCACTAATAGAGTCGATGTCCTAGATCCGGCATTATTAAGATCGGGTAGATTAGATAGAAAAATTGAATTTCCATTACCTTCTGAAGAATCACGAGCTCAAATTTTACAAATCCATGCCAGAAAAATGACTGTTGACACTAATGTCAATTGGAAAGAATTGGCCAGATCCACCGATGAGTTTAATGGTGCTCAATTAAAGGCAGTGACTGTTGAAGCTGGTATGATTGCTCTTAGAAACGGACAATCTATTGTTAAGCATGAGGATTTTGTCGAAGGTATTGGAGAAGTTCAAGCTAGAAAAACTAAATCGGTTTCATTTTATGCATAAGATGGAATTTTTTATAACATTTATGTAATTTTATATATACATATATATACATATATATACATATATATACATATATATACATATGACAAAAGCTCATTCAAGAATACAAGTATATGTTACCATCATAACCTGCCATGCTATATAGACTATTTTCTAATGGGTGCACATCAACGCATGAGATAACGTCGTTAGATACTTTAATCTTACGAACAATCTTACTAGTTTTCCAATCCCAAAAAAAACAATAACCAGTCGAATCACCACTAAATAACGTTTTACCATCAGGAGTAAATCCCATACCGATTGCATATGCTGCACAATTATGACCTGTTAATGACTTATTGTTATTTTTTTTATATTTTTGAGCCGGATCTGCACTATAAACAACAATTTGGTTATCCATACTTTGACCTACAAACCATTGGCCATTTGGGTGCTTTTTCACTATTGGTATAGCCTGCTGTTTCGGATCTTGAATGTATTTAATAGGCATATTAATTCTTATATCCCAGATTTTTAATGACCTATCGTCAGAAGCAGTAATGAACTGATTTCCATCATCCAAAAATTCAACCCATGTAACTGCACTTTGGTGATGTTCATAAGTCTGTACTAGTTCACTCACCCTTGCATCAAAATGTTCAACTTTTTTTCCATCTAATGCAACCATGAATTCGTTAGAAGCTTTTGGAACAAATGTGCCCATGTTTGGGTTGGTTTGCAATTCTTTTTCATAGGTAACAACTCCGCTTTCTGTATCCCAAATTTTAACTGTTTTATCATACGAACTTGATATAAATTGCTCTCCATTTTCTGAAAATGTAACATGTTTAACTGGTCGATTATGACCATAATAATCTCTAATTAGCTTCTTACTTTCCGTTGTTGACCAAAGTTTGACCATTCCATCATTACCTGATGAAAGTATCATATGGCCTGTATTAGGGAAAAATTGCACCGATGTAACTGCAGATTCGTGTGCTTTGAATGATGATAATAATTTTTTCGGAACAAAATATTCTTTTTGGCCAGGTATAGTCGTTGCAAATCGTATTTGATAATCTTTGGGTATGTCCAATATGCTATAATTTTTGGCATTTTTACCATAATATTTAGAAGATGCCTTAAATGCACATTTTACTTTATCCTCAACATCATTACTAACTGAAACTTCCTTTTCAATTTCATCTTCAGACGATGATGTATCACTACCCCATGATCCTTTATATGCATTTTCTTCATCTTCTAGTTGAGTTAAGCCGCCTCTGTTTTTCTTTTTATTATTTGACAGTTTCTTCGCTTTATCCTTGGTCGCCTTGGCAGATTCAAACAACTTGGCCTTCTTGGATTCGGTAAGTTCAACCTTTCCATTTTGATGCAGTCGTTTATTCCTCTTAAACTGTAATTCATCAATCGATTCTTTGTAAAAAGTCCCAGCTAAAGTTTTCTTTGGTTCTACCGATGATGCAGTTGCTAACGTCAAAACATTCGACAATTCTTCACTATTTTCTTCCTCACTTTCTGAAGATCCTGAACTATATCCTAGTGCAAAACTCATTTAGTTCCTTTTTTAATGTATTATTCCAATCTGCATGCGAAATTGGTCTGATATACCTTCAAAACAGCATATCAATAGCATTTCGGTATTCTTTCTCTATGGAGCGGCTTGAATTTTTTCCAAATATTTTTTTCTAATTTTTTTAAAAAAAGACATATTTTTTTGAAGTTTCTAGACAATTATATAAACAGGCATGGCTAAGCGTAGTAAACAAGAGGCAGAATTCGAAGATTCAGATATTGATGTTTCATCTACAGATGATGAAGAACTTCAAGAAGATGAGGCTATTGAAGAAGGAGATGAAATGATCAACATTGATTTTGATTTTTTTAATCTGAATCCAGATATCGATTTTCATGCGACAAAGAACTTCCTTAGACAACTCTTCCAAGATGATGCTGTGTTTTTCCCATTATCAGAATTAACTGACTTGATTTTAGAAGAAGGACATATCGGTACCACCATTAAAACCGATGGTACTGAAGGTGATCCATTTTCTATTTTATCTGTTGTTAACATTACAAAGAACTTGAAACTGAAGAGTATTCAAGAACTCACTAAATATTACATTGAAAAGACCAAAAAAAACCCACAATTCAACGTCTTGTTAAGACAATTGTTTTCTCCAACCACCAAACACAAGATCGGTATGATTGTCTCTGAAAGATTGATTAATATGCCTGTTGAAACCATGCCACCAATGTACAATATTCTTTTAGAAGAAATGGAAAAGACCGAACAGAAGGAAGATTATGATTTTGATTACTTCTTAATTCCATCCAGAGTTGTCAAATTGGTAGCATCCGTAGTGGATCGAGAACTCGAAGATGAAGACGACAAAACATCTCGTAAGAAAACAAAGAAAAGCAATGACTTGCCATCTGAATATGACTATGTTCATTATGAGGATGAGCAGCTTGAGAAGAATGCTCTACATTATGGATATTTTGATTACACCAATAAAAACGTTGAAGCAGATGCTCGAAGAGTGTTTAATGACTATGGTATTGAACCTAAACTCAATCTAATATTGATCAACAAAAAGGCTCTTACCACTGCTGCACGTGAAATGGCCCTTGCATTCCCATACGATGCAGCTATGTAATTTCTTTATGTACTTTTATTTGTTTTACCTAATCAAGTAACTAATAACTTTCTCTATTTTCATGATGCGAAACTCGAAATTTTTATTTAAAAATTTTTTATTTGGATACAAGATTTAAAGGGATCAGAGACGTGAAAGGGATGGATTTTATAAGATTTGGTCCGAAAGCGGCGTGGTCTAAGCAGGATCTATACAGCTAGATAAATAGTTGGTAGCAATGAAGAATACAGTGGTTGATGTGTCTCCAAAGTGTATTTCTGGGTTGGAATTCGGTGCTTTGTCAGATGCAGAAATTATTGCACAATCAGAAACGGAAGTTTTCACCAGGAACTTATATGATTTAGAAAATGGTAGAAAAGTTGTTCCGAATGGTGCATTGGATGCGCATATGGGTGTTTCTACTAATGTCGGAGAATGTCAAACGTGTCTTGGTAACTTGGCAACCTGTCATGGGCATTTTGGGCATATTAAGTTGGCGTTGCCAGTTTTTCACGTTGGTTATTTTAAAGCTACTATTCAAGTTTTGCAAACTATATGTAAGTCGTGTTCTGCCATTCTATTAGAAGATTCAATGAAGGAAAAGTTTTTAAATGACTTGAAACGTCCAGGTCTTGATAACTTAAGAAGAATGAGACTTTTGAAAAAGATTTTAGATCAAGCCAAAAAACAAAGAAGATGTTTGAAATGTGGTTCAGTGAATGGTGTTGTTAAAAAGGCAGCAGCAGGTGGTGGTCCAGCCGCTTTAAAAATTATACATGATACTTTTAGATGGATTGGTAAGAAAGGTGCATCTGAAAAGGAAGATTGGGATGATGATTTTGATAGATTATTTGACGATAATCCAGATTTGGAAAAGTTTGCCAAAAGGTGTTTTGATGATTTAAACCCATTGAAAGTACTAAATTTATTCAAACAAATTGAACCTGCAGATTGTGAATTACTGGGTATGGACCCATCAAGGGGTGGTAGACCAGAAATGTACATTTGGCGATATCTCCCAGCTCCCCCAGTTTGTATCAGACCTTCTGTTATTATGCCGGATGCATCTAATGAAGATGATTTGACCGTCAAATTAACTGAAATTGTCTGGACCTCTTCAATGATTAGAGCAGGTATTCAAAAGGGTATTTCAATTAATTCCTTAATGGAACAATGGGATTATTTACAATTGGCTGTTGGTGTTTATATCAATTCTGATATTGCAACTCCTTCAATGCTGCAAAATGGTGGTACCAAAGCCGCAAAACCAATCAGAGGTTTTTGTCAAAGATTAAAGGGTAAACAAGGTAGATTTAGAGGTAATTTATCCGGTAAGAGAGTTGATTTTTCGGGAAGAACTGTCATTTCACCTGATCCAAATTTAAGAATTGATGAGGTTGCAGTTCCAGAGTTGGTTGCCAAAGTTTTAACTTACCCTGAAAAATGTACAAGATATAATAAAAAGAAATTACAAAAATTAATTATTAATGGTCCCGAAAGACACCCTGGTGCCAATTATTTACAAAAAAATGATGAAGATTTAAAGAGAAATTTAAGGTTTGGTGATCGTCATAAATTGGCAAAAAATTTGAACATTGGAGATGTTGTCGAAAGACATATTGAAGACGGTGATATCGTTTTATTTAACAGACAACCTTCATTGCACAGATTGTCAATTTTATCCCATTTTGCTAAGATTAGACCATGGAGAACTTTTAGATTGAATGAATGTGTTTGTACTCCTTATAATGCCGATTTCGATGGTGATGAAATGAATTTACATGTTCCACAAACTGAGGAAGCAAGAGCAGAAGCAATGAATCTTATGGGTGTTAAGAATAATTTATTAACACCAAAATCTGGTGAACCGATTATTGCGGCAACACAAGATTTTATTACTGGTTCTTATTTAATTTCAAAAAAAGATTCCTTTTTTGATAAAGCAACATTAACTCAAATGCTTGCATCAATGTCTGATGGACATTTAGAATTTGATTTGCCTCCTCCAGCAATTTTTAAGCCTGTTTACATGTGGACAGGTAAACAAATTTTTTCCTTATTAATAAAACCAAATAAGGATTCTAAAATTGTTATTAATCTTGATGCTAAATGTAAAACTTTTGTGCCTCCAATTAAAGGTCAACCAAATGAAATGTCTCCAAATGATGGTTTTGTTATTATAAGAAATTCTCAAATTTTATCTGGTGTTATGGATAAGTCATTATTAGGTGATGGTAAAAAACATTCTGTTTTCTACACTATTTTAAGAGATTATGGTGCTGTTGAAGCTGCAACTGCCATGAATAGAATGGCTAAGATGTGTGCAAGATATATGGGAAATAGAGGTTTTTCTATTGGTATTAACGATGTTACACCAAGAGATGATTTGAAGGAAAAGAAGGAACAACTAGTTGAAATTGCATACGCTAAATGTGATGAATTAATTGAATTGTTCAAAACTGGTAAATTAGAAACCCAACCTGGTTGTGATGAAGAGCAAACTTTGGAAGCAAAGATTGGTGGTTTCTTATCTAAGGTTAGAGAAGAAGTCGGTGAAGTCTGTATTAGAGAATTAGAAAAGTCAAATGCGCCATTAATTATGGCAACTTGTGGTTCTAAAGGTTCTACTTTAAATGTTTCTCAAATGGTGGCTGTTGTTGGTCAACAAATTATTTCCGGTAATAGAGTTCCCGATGGGTTTCAAGATAGATCTCTTCCACATTTCTTGAAAAACTCTAAAACTCCACAATCTAAGGGTTTCGTTAGAAACTCTTTCTTTTCTGGTTTAAATCCTCCAGAATTTTTGTTCCATGCAATTTCTGGTAGAGAAGGTTTAGTTGATACGGCGGTTAAAACTGCAGAAACTGGTTATATGTCTCGTAGATTGATGAAATCTTTGGAAGATTTCAGTGCAAGTTATGATGATACTGTTAGAAATTCAAGTAATGGTGTTGTTCAATTTATTTATGGTGGTGATGGTTTAGATCCTTTGGATATGGAAGGTGATGGTGTTCCGGTTAACTTTAACAGAACTTGGACACATTCTTACTTTGTTACTCTGAATCATAACGATGAACCATTGAAACCATACGCAGTCAGGAATCTTGTTAGATCTATTTTACAACCGATGAAAGAAGCATTAATTAGGGTTGATAATGTTGGTAATGTTGTTTCACCAGAAGATTTTGATAAGATTGAATACGTCGATATATTTGATGCAGAAAGAGATTTCTATGATTCAGTTATGCATTTCATTGAAGGTAAATTAAAACTGTTGGTTCAATATAGACTATCTAGAGGAGTTCCAGCATTTAATGATAAATCAGAAATAGGTGATGCAGTTGACTTTGCGAAGGAGCAAAGTGTTGATCAAGTTTTAAAAATAACAGAAAAAATGGTTAAAGATTTCATTGAATTGTGTTGTAGTAAATATAGAAAAGCTAGGGTTGAACCGGGAACTGCTGTTGGTGCTATTGGTGCGCATTCTATTGGGGAACCTGGTACTCAAATGACGTTGAAGACTTTCCATTTTGCGGGTGTTGCGTCAATGAATGTTACCTTGGGTGTTCCTCGTATTAAAGAAATTATCAATGCATCTAAAGTTATTTCTACACCAATTATTAATGCTGTTTTAGTTAACGATAGAGATGAAAGAGCTGCTAGAGTTGTTAAGGGTAGAGTTGAAAAAACTTTATTGGAAGATGTTGCTTCTTATATTGAAGATGTTTATAAAGAAAATCAAGCATTTTTGCAAGTTAAGATTGATTTAAAGACAATTGAAAAGTTACAATTAGAATTAAGTATTGATCAAATTGCAAATGCAATTGTTGCTTCTAAATTAAAAATATCCAGAGGTGATGTTTCTGTTATTGGTAAAAGTAAACTTCAAGTGCTTGTTAATGACACTGCAGGTGATTATAAACCAACAGGTAGATCTGCATTATCAAAGGAAATTGCTGCATTGGCCCATAAAGATGCCGATGAGAGAGAGAGATTAGAGAAAAATGCATTATTCTTTAAAATGCAACAATTAAAACGTTTGTTAACTAAAGTTGTTGTTAAAGGTTTGCCTGAAATTGCTAGAGCTGTTATTAATGTCAAAGATGATGAAACTAAGGGTCTTTTAATTGAAGGGTATGGTCTGAAGAATGTTATGGCGACTGACGGTATTATTGCAACTAAAACAAAAACCAACCATATTTTGGAAATTTATCAAGTCTTGGGTATTGAAGCTGCAAGATCCTCAATTGTTAATGAAATTGACTATACTATGGGTTCTCACGGTATGGCGGTTGATCATCGTCATATTCAATTGTTGGGTGATGTTATGACTTTTAAGGGTGAAGTTTTAGGTATTACTAGATTTGGTTTGGCTAAAATGAGAGATTCTGTTTTACAATTGGCATCTTTTGAAAAGACCACTGATCATTTATTTGATGCTGCATTCTACATGAAAACTGACCAAGTTGAGGGTGTCTCTGAAAGAATTATTCTTGGTCAAACAATGGGTATTGGTACGGGTGCATTCAAGCTTGCTGCAGTTGAAAATAACAAATCTACTAAATTAAAGAAAAAAGAAACATTATTTGATAATTTATGTAAAGGTATTGTTTCACCATCTATTCAAGTTGCATAAGGATTTTTTTTCAAAAATCTCACATATTTACTACATTTTTAGCTGCTTTTTACTCAATGATACTTTGAGTTTTGTAAACGATTTACTATAGTTCTATAGATTTGAATTTTGAATTTGAAATAAAATATTTTATTTTTATAACATTGCGATAAAAAAATATATAAAACAGTAAAAAAAGTATAAAAACGGACCAAAAAAGATTAACAAAAAAGATTAACAAAAAAGATTAACAAAAAGGAATAACAAAAAATATCCTAAGACAATTTGAAAAATGATGAAAAGGATAAAATGAAAAGAACACAAAAAGTAAAAAAAACCATGAAGAATTTAAACATTACTCAAAGTCTAAATGAGAACTTTGTTAATAGTTAAAATTGCACCATTTGACAATATTTCGGTATCAATAACTTCTACCCAATCGTTAGTACCTTTGAGTTTGAGTCTGAATTCGGTACCTGAATTTTCTAATACAATACTGTTACCATTGGATGTTTTAAATTCGACTGCGTTTGATTCAGAGGAAATACCAAAATTTTCAGTTTCAACAAAATGAGATTCAACAAAGTTTAAAATGTTACGTTGGATCATTGTATCTTGTTCATCTTCAGATTTAGCTGATCTAATGTCTTCTGGGAATTGCCAAGGTTTCTTACTTAAATTAGTTATAGCATCATTTGTTGGAGCAAAAATAATAATTTGTTTCTTTGACAAAGCATCTATATCAGACTTTTTAACAGATGTTTCACATTTACCATATAGTTCTGGGAACTCACGTAAGTATCTTGAAAAAATACCAAGATCTTCTCTTTGAGCTAATGCTGCTGCAAGATCGCCTTTCGTTGGTTCTAAAAGTGTATATTTAAAGTCTTCAGAATTATCAAATGAAAATTTATCTTTTGCCTCGATAGTTGGATCAAACATCTTAATTTTAAAGGTATCTAGAACTTCAGATAAAGATTTTAAATCAAATTTATCCTTTTTTCCTTGACAGCCTTTTGGATCATGTTTTAAATTAATATTCAAATTGCTGTTATCAACTTTTTCATGCTTTGCAACAGTATATTCTTCATCCCCAATCAGATATCCAAGTGACGATGGGTCTGCAAATAATTCGAGTATTTCATGTGATGATGGGACGGATAAAGAAATGTCTACAATATTTTCAATGCCTCTTTTGACTAAAGAGGTATCGTCGTCAATAATCAGATGAATATTGATGATATTTTTAGAATCTGCATCTCTTTTCTGAAGCTCTTCTTCAGGAATTAAAAGGTTGAGACTGAAAACATTCTTTGAGTCTCTCTTTTCGATACTGGCATCATCAAGAACTAGGTTAATATTAAAAATATTTTTTGCTTCCCTTTTGACTATACCACTCTCATCGATGATCAGTTTAGCACCAAAAATATTCTTTGCCTCTCTCTTTTCAATGTCAAAATCCTTATCGGCAATCTTGAAGTTCAAATCAATCACGTTCTTGGCTTCTCGTTTACCTAAAATGAAGTCCTTCTGTTCCATTTCTAAAATTGCCTTTTGGAATTCTTCTTCTGTGAAAACTGGGTTGACGACGTTTTTACCGATCGCAACACCTGTCAAAAGGATTACCACAGCAGAACTAATGGTGGTTGATAATTTCATCTTCCTGTCGGTTGCTTGTCACTCTAATGACTTCAAATTCAATATACTGATAAGGTCTGACCACTCCTGAGTAAAGTAAAAAATGCATTTCCTTTCAAATCAAATACCAAAGTTCGACGCGTCGATTGTTTGTACATTTGAAGATTTGGATGCCCTTTATCTAGTGGATTCTTAATCAAACAAAGGAAGTAACAGTCGATAATGGTGTCAGACTCGACATTCTGCTATGTTCACATGGAAAGTGAAGCTACTCTTCTTTGCGTGGACTCGTGGGAAAATTTAAAGTTGGATTGGGATGATGTGGAGTTTTCAAATGACGATGCAGTAGTTCAACATGATAATTTATTACAACAGTTTCTTAATCAGGAAGAAGAACACGACAATGATTTGATAGTAATGAGTGCAGCTAATCCGATGTTCAATTCATCTTATGCTAATCGAGTCAAACAAAAAAGTAGAAAACTTAATTGGAAAGATCTTGAGTTGGAAACATTTCAACTTAATAAGAAAGATCCAAATGAAAGAGGACCGTTTGATAGAAGTATCTTGAAGAAGCCTAATTTCGGTAATATGAGTTTAGAAGTAGAGAAAGCGATGTTGTTTGGGTTGAATAAACAATCAGATTTGTCTGCGAATTATATGGGTAATTTGCATCAATCAAGTATAAGTTTAGACGTGAGATCAGATAATGATAATGATATGGATATCGATTTTGAAGAAAATGATGCAGTTTCTTCTTCTAGAAACGCATCTAATGCAGACATGTCAAGAAATTTGTCTCATCAATTCACAACACCCACAGTAAATAATAGAACAATGTTGCATAATTTTCCAGGATCAAATCAAAGAACATCTTCTCAACAAAGACGAACGTCTTCTGATACAAATTATAGAAATATCAATTACAATACTCCAAGACATGACAACATACGATAACTTTTGTATGAAATTAAAAAATTTTATATAAAAAACATATATCTAGATATATAATTTTATTGTCTCTGTTGGCATTTATAACAATTCCCAACGAGAAATTGAACCATTTTTCTTGAAATATACCAATTTCTATGTGTGACCTCAAAGGTTTCATCTGCACCAATACACCCATAGTGTACATGCGTTGCCATAACAATATATGGAATATCTCTGTAATCTGGTATAAATAAGTCCGTATCTCTTGTGTAGAAAACTTGTTTAAGCTTTGGATCTAATTTGAATCTCTGATTAATCCATCTTCTAGATGAAGTCAAAGACCTCATGGTTTTAGTTCCTAATGTAACGTCATACTTTTTAATTTTTTCCTTTAATGTATTAGTTGCAATTATACCTTCAGATTTTAAAATTTCAAATTCAATTTGTGAAGGTCCATAAATTAGAAATGGTGGTTCGAAATCTTTGGGCACATTTTTAGAAAATTCATGGGCTTTAGACCATTTATCCAACAGTGTAGCTTCAACGTAATCATAGGTCTTGGTATAAAGTTCAACTAAATCAAGAATGTTCTTAGAGTCATAATTGATGCTAGTTTTAATGATTTCGAGATTATCAAGAGTTACAATAATTCTTCTATCATTATTGTTGCTACTATTAGTAACAGTACTATTTGTAATGTTGACATTAGTTGTGCTATCGCTCGTATTATTACTTGAGGGAGGTTTGATATTTGCTGGTTCAGCCGACCTGGATTTTGGTTTATTTTTAGATTTTGGTTCAGTTGTAGTTTTGATTCTCTTATTAGACGACGTATTCTTAGTCGTAGATGTCGTATTTTGGTCTGTATTGTTGTTTAATTTAACCTTCATATCATAAAGACGTTTTTTCGTTTCTCTTGTTGGTGGGGGTGTTGGTAGGTTTGATCTTGATTTCCTCTTGGCTGAGATCTCATTTATTTCGTTAACTTCTTTAAGCTCAAGTACTGGTAAGTTTCTTGTTCGGGTTTGTCTTGAAAATCCGTCTATTTCGTCGGCACGTAGAGGAGGTAAATTTTCAAGTGTGATATTGAATCCATAATTTTGATATCCTTTTATCAATCGTTGTATCATCCTTATTATAGTAACATCTTCAATTTGATCAGGGGTGTATATTGAGGCATATTTGAAATTATACATTAGATCTTCATAATCTTTCAAAGAAAGCAAATCAGAAACAAGAAATTTAATAAGTTCTTGAGATTGGTAACTTAATTTATCAGATGGTTTTGCTAACGAGCTTATCTGTATCATTTCAATCAAGTTGGGAATTTTTTGGAATTTGATCCATACAAGAGTCCAGTTGTTGGATAATTTGATTGGCATTAGCAAGCATCTTGTTCGTAAATCTGTTGGAATAGCAGTTTGATTTGTTTCTTCTGCTTCCAAAATAATACCTCTTTTGTACGGTGTTATGAGTTTCCGCAGATCTTCAAGCTCGGTTTTATATTTAACAAGTACCGAATCGTAATTGTCTTTTGTAGACCATTCTTGTTCTGCTCCATCGTGTTGTGACAACTCAATCTGATTGATCAAAAATGTATCAATCAAAATCTGAACCTCATAGTTGTATCTGACATCTGAATGTTTCTGGTATGTTAAAAAACTCGTCTCTGCAAAGTCAATACTGCATATTTCTTCCATTAATTGCTGTGAATCTAATGGCTGATCGCCGAAATATGATTCTTTGCTATTTACCGGTTCGAACAGAGTCTTATTTTGCCGCTGTCGGATTGTTTTCCGGTCTTCTTTCCCAAACAAACAGGAATATACTGCCAGTACCATGTTCGGATTTTCCATTGATACTATATTTATCTATTCAATCCGTATATGCCTATATAAAGAGAGATAGATATCAAATATCTCTAAAAAATATGCGTGTAAGCTACATATACGAATTGCCAAAAACATGAAAATGAAAATTCCATCTTCATGCTGCGTAGAAGCCGCTGCCAAAGAGCAAGTTGATTCTTGGCTCTTTTATATGGTATTTGGCATTTGGCATTTGGCATTTGGCATTTGGCATTTGGCATTTGGCATTTGGCATTTGGCATTTGGCATTTGGCATTTGGCATTTGGCATTACAAAAAGTACGGTTGTTTGACATTATATACAAATACAAAACAACTAAAAATATATACATGCAGTGCAGTATCAGCGGGCCTAATCCCTTTTGTATACAATTGCCGTAGTTTCTCTACCAGCAACAATTTCTTGGTGCACTTTTCCATTATCAAGAAGCTGTAATCTGTTGTTGAACTTTGCAAACTTTTTCTTGGTGTCATTACCAGGTTCTAATAATGAAGGAATGTTCACTGGAGCAGAAGCTCTGATTCTTTTCCCATTACCCAATTGACCGTATTCGTTATCACCCCAAACATATACATCATTGTTTTGTAAGGTGACAATTACATGGTTCTTTCCAACAGACCAGTTTTTAATGCCGATTCTTTCCAACTTATTGGAAGCTTCATTGAATTCTTTGATTTCATTTAAAACTTTGATCTTTTTAGGTTCATAGCTTCCATGGACAAAATAACCAAGACCTAATTCCCCTTTTAGACCATGGCCCCAAGCTAGATGCATATTGTTTTCTTCACTTTCTTCTAAAGAAGCAAAATTGAAGTTTTTTTCATATAGAGGAGAATTTTTCAAACTCTTTTCAAACAATTCGTATATATTAGATGATGTAAATGTTGCAAACGCCGTCTCACCACCTGCACAGATGCTGAAACAACGTGGAAATTCGTTTCTCTTGAAATGGTTTGAGATTAATTTAATTTCAGTTGGATAAGGTATTATTTCACTGTCATAATTAATACTAGAACCAATTGTACCATAGGTATTCTTACCAAACGCCCAAGCGGTACCAGCTTTGTCTAAACATAAGGTAAAATAATCTCCAGCAGAAATCTGTTTAATTTCTCTTTTTAAAACCTCTCCATGATGAATATATCTATTCAATAAAACAACTTCATGAATTTCGTTAATTCTAGGTGGTTCGTCAAACTGAGAAAATTCCGGTAATCCAAATTGACCATTTGATTTCTCTAGTTTCGCATCATTAATACCGGTTGCAGTTGTGTAAACTGATCCGGTCTTATCCAACAGTACAAGATGTTCTAAACCTGCAGAAATATCAACAATATGTCTTTTTAAAGTATCTAATTTGAAATAGTTCACTGCATATGATCCAAACCATCCTTTGTCCTTTTGGTGAACTTCATTTTGTAGTTTGGAATTTTCAGGTAAATATAAAACTTCACCTCTTTCGGTTAGAGCATAAATGGTGTTGTTACTAATTTGAACTTGTTTTAGATTTTTGCCTGCAACAGTTGGTTTTGATGAATCACCATCAAAACCTAGACCCCATTGATACAAATCACCCTTGTCATTTATCAAAGCACCAGAAGCATCGCCAATAGTTATATCTTTAACAATAAAATTATCAAATTGGTCTAATCTCTTAAAAACTGGAACATAATCGTAATTTCCATCCGGAGAAACTAACCTGTTCTTATTATTACCACAAATATAAACACCTGGTATACTAGTATCATTCGAATTTGTAACCTGAGTTGAAAATTTTTCTAATTCTTGTTGTTTTTTGTGTTTCTTTTCTTTAATTCTATCATACATTTCATCAAAAGTTTCAAGATCATGATCACCAAAATACTTGGATTTGATGAATGTCCAATTTTGGTAAAGATGCACACCACCAAGGGTAGCACCCAAAGCTACTAATCCACCCACTAAAAGTTTTAATCTTTGAGTTAGCTGGAATGTTTTTTCATCTATGCTTTTATATGAGCTCTCTGAATTTCCTCCTGCATTCTTGCCTCTTTCAAAATTCAGCTGACTATAAGATTCTTCTAAATTTTGTTTTTGAACAAATTCGTATTTTTTCTTGTATAGATGTTGCAAAGTGTCGCCCGTTTTATCAACTACATCATCATTTCCATTGCCATCATGTGTTATATTTTTATTTTCCTTCTCAGGATTCGATTTTTGTTCATCCACAAACCTAATAGGAGATCCGTGTAAAAGACGAGCTTTACTCAAGTTAAATCCCGCACGACAAACTGTCGTCCTGGTTGTTAAAACTATCAAACGCATATATGTTATCAATCAATTTCCAATTACCTATTTCCAATTTCCTATTTCTTTTTACAAGGCTTCTGGTTTCTTCATTACATGAAATTTCATGTTCCACTACAAAAATATTTTTTCTCGCCCAATTTGAAAACGAGAGTCGGTCATTTGTCGATTCCCAAGTACAATTCTTTCTTCTTGTCCACAAGTCAATGGGTGTTATCAGGGTGGTCTTGGAGTTAAGTGCAGTATTTTTGTAGTTGCGTGTTGTGTAGGTAAGATTTTTATCAAAGTTTAAAGTGAAATAAAAAAGTTGTAGAGCCAAGAGACTATAAAGAAAGAAATGGCCAGCTGAGCCCTCGATATAAAACAGATGGTACAGAGCCAAATCAGACAGCAGACCCGTTGGATTTTCCAGAAGATTAGAAATAGAATGAAAAGGAAACATTGTACACCGGCGTCTCGTGATTTTGCGTCAATCACGTAACCCGTCACAGCACTTCGGAAGAGTCTGGCGATTGCATCAAGGATTATCTGAAAAGGGAAACCAGGCGAGAAAAATCACCTGCTTTCTTAAAATTGGGTATACTGAAATATGCAGAAGACACAGAATAGCAGAAAACGAGGGAGTGGAAGACGGGTATAAATAAAGTGGGTGCCGTAGTTTTTGTGGAGTTGAAATTGGGTTGAGTTTTGTTTTCAATATACAGTGCAAAATACAAACACAAATACAAACACAAATACAAACACAAATACAAACACATATTAACAATGAAGAAGGATCATTCAAAGCAAGTAGAATTAGAACCAAGAACATTTGAACATCTAACAAAAGAACCAAAGATTAGAAATAGTAAAGAAGTTTCGTTTGATCAGTTGTCGAAATTTGAAGAGTATGTGAAAAATGAATCCTGGGATGATGAGTACGATTCAATGAAGGTGCATCTTGAATACATTCCTCCATTTATTGAAAATGAAATCCATGGTAACGAGGAAAAAATAAAACCTCAGATGAATGCATTGAATAAAAAATTCAGAAGACACTTGCATCAGCATCTAAAGAAGCACCTATTGCCAGAAATAAATAAAATGTCGGGTATAAATTATACCTTCAAAGAAATAGATGAAGGATTGGTACCTAAATTCAACGGTATCGAGTCGCTGTATAAGTGGCATTATGAAGATTCCGGCTCTCATGGATTTGATGAGTCTGAATACAGAGATAGACCCCATTGGAAAGCCGAAATGGATGTCACGTGTGATTCTAATGGACCTTATGTCAAGATTGACTTTTCTTGCACCCCATTATCTGTTTGATGCTGAAGATTGTCTTTTGACCTATTCTATAAATTGATATTTAATTTTTAATGACTTTACGAACTGGATGTATCGCTTTTCGTGCTTTTTCCTGCCTTGTAGTTTATTGCACATTGGATTGGATTTTAAAGTGATGGCCGAAGTTTCAAATATGGTTATTTCTTAACCAGCATAACTTTCTGATATATGAGAACTCAGTAGCTGTTTATATTTTTGTTTTCTTTTTCGTATCAAGTAACCCAGGAAAAGGACCTTCGGCTTCTTGTCTATTTGCAAAAATTTAAATCCCTATGATTTTTCTTTTATTTTTTTCTTTGAACTATTGTCTAAAATAAAATATTTGCATATCAATATTTTATAAATCACAAAATATTACTACTACTCAGCTACCTCATTAAAAAATTAAAAATTGCACTTTCAGTAAAGTCCCAGTGTCCGAGTGGTTAAGGAGCCGCCCTGCTAAGGCGGTGGGCTCTGCCTGCGCAGGTTCGAATCCTGTCTGTGACGATACTTTTTTGGCAATTTTTTTGGCAATTTTTTTGTTTTTGAACAACTCTTTTGTTATTTTACCTATTCTTTGCTGGATCTTTCTAATTGCAATCGATACTGGACTCTTCCTTTGAAACGTATTTCCACTTTGGGTTTTATCCTGGTGTAAGAGTGTATTCCTCCCCGCATTTCTTGTTGGATCAAGTCAAGGACAAGGAAAACCCAACGCGGATTTTATGAGTTTTAGTCATGTGGTGTACTATGGGAATTAGCTGAAAGTGTGCTTCTATCCGGAATCAATAGAACAAGACAAGAACAAGACAAGAAAAATGACAACCAATGCAGTCAGATCTTTGAGAATGGTTATCATGGGTGCGCCAGGGTCCGGTAAAGGAACGCTGACGTCACGATTGCTCAAGCAGATTCCTCAAATCCAGTCATTATCCACTGGAGATATTTTAAGAAGGGAAATCGCAGGCAATTCTAAGATCGGGCAAGCTGCAAAGGCGTATATTGCCAGGGGCGATTTGCTGGAAGACGATTTCATGGCCAAGCTAGTTGAGAACGAATTGAATAAAAATCAATGGTTGGATGGTAAAACGTCGTTTTTGTTTGATGGATTCCCTAGAACCGTTGGACAGGCGGAAGCGCTAGAACCTGTTTTAGGACCTCAAGATTCGAATATCAATTTTGTTGTGGAGTTGGATGTTCCGCCAGAGATCATCCTGGACAGAATTGCCAACAGATGGGTCCATTCTTCAGGTAGAGTGTATAATTTGCAATACAACCCACCCAAAGTTCCATACAAGGACGATGTCACCGGCGAACCATTGTTTAAAAGACCGGATGATAATCCAGAAACGTTCAAGGTCCGTTTGGATAAATATTTTGCGGAGCTTGCTCCAATCAGAGAATACTACGAAAAGAAAGGCCTATACCATGTAGTTAAAGGCAATTCATCCGATATTATTTTCCCTCAACTTCTTTCTCTGGTACAGAAACAAATGTAATTGCTGTTATATAGATAAAATGCAAATGTATAGACTGGAATATCGTAACTTATTTATTATTCATCTTTTGTGCACGTCAAAATCCATCTGTGGAAAATTTCAAATAGAGTTTGACTTGCAGCGACATACAAGATTAGATATCAAGAGCTTGACATTTGAAAAGAAAGAAGACTCTTTTCAATAAGGAGAATAAAGCATTTGCAGTAAGGTCGGAAAGAAGAAAGATTTCCATCAACTGGATAAACTAAATGGCAAATGAACAGAAAAAATCGGAAATACCCTCTTCAAACACGGAAAGTCCAAATGATGGTCCAAATGATGACGGAAATATGAGAGAAGATTTAGGTTTAACGGAACATTCATATGGTGCCGAAGATGATACAGGCAGTGAGATAAAAACAGAGGTTAAGAGGAAAATGACAAACTCTAAGAAGGATAAATTTTCAAGGGCTTGTATTGTATGCAGACAGAGAAAAGTTAAATGTGACGCTGCACTTTGTGATCCTGATAGATGTTCCAATTGTGTTCAGTTTAATATAAAAAATTGTGTGATACCTGCTCCAAAAAAACGAAAAAGTAAAAAACTAGAAGAATTATTGAAGACCAATGTAAATGTGGAATTGTTGACGCAAATTGAAAACCCTCAAGTTGAGACTGTTTCAAGTTGTAAATATCCAGATTTTGTGGAAACAAATTTACAAAAAAAACATCCTGAAATGAGTGAAGTCTCATTAGATCCTAACAAAGTTTTGAAACAAAACTTTAAGGCCATAGAAAAAAACGCAGAAACTGCTGATTGGTTTGGTCCAGTTTCAAAAGATGTATTTTCAAGATATATCAATGAAAATTTAGATAATTCCGCTGGTCCTTTGACTTTAGATACTGTTGATTTTTCCTATATGGTTGAAGTTGGGTGTTTTAAATTGCCCCCTATTGACATATGCTGGAAATGGATTGATTGCTTTTTTGATACTAGATATTCTCAACTTCCAATCATTTATAAGAATCAATTTAAGCAAGATTTCAAAGATTTGACCAATCCTCCGAGTATTTTATTGTTACAAGCATTACTATATTCTGGTGCTAGACATTATAGCGAACCAGAATGGACTGCGCAACAAAGATCTGAACAGATGGAAAAGTCTGATATTATTTATAAGAGAGCAAGAACTCTATTAGACAAAAAAATTGAACATGATAATCTTTGCCAGTTACAGGCTGTTCTACTGTTGGCTAATTATAAAAGTAGAAATAGACTAGATATTAAAACAGATTTTAATTATATAAGATCTGCAGTCGACCTTGCATATGGCTTAGGTATTCATAAAAGTGCAAATAATCCAAATTTATCAATAGAAACTAAAATTTTATATAAAAGAATTTGGTGGACACTTTTCACTTTTGATACATTACTCTCATTTGCTATGGGTAAACCATGGTCAATTGATAAAATGTTCATTTCTGGTTTTCCGATGATTGAAACAAGTGATTTTTTAACTTCACGGGATGACCTGACAGATGATCAAAATCCACAAATTCTTTATTTCCTGAATAGAGTTAAGTTGAACATCTGTATCAAAAAAATTTGTGAAAGTATTTGCAAAATTTCACATTCACCCAAATCATCTAATGACTATGCATTTTACTTAGCCGAATGTGATCAGATGATGAGGGAATGGATTGAACAAATACCTGCTTCTTTACTTTTCAAAATTGACTCTACTACTAATGATGTTTTTAATGCTGCTCTTTCTCTTGAATATTATGGGGCATTATTATTATTACATAGAATACATATCCTGAAAAAATATAATGAGAGAAATTATCCATCCTGGGGTATTGTGTTTAAAGCAGCACATATGGTTGCTGTTATTGCAAGGTATATTATTGAAAATAGATATGTATCTTTTTGCGAAAATATGATACCTTTTGCTATGAATATTTCAGGCTTAATGATGATTTATCATCTTTATAATAAGGACAAAACGGTCCATAATATTGCAAAGCAAGATATTGAAACATTTTTGGAATTGCTTTATAGTGTTTCAATTGATTGGCCATATTCCTACATGACTTATTACTCATTAAAATTGATTTATGAAGATAAATCTAAACAATTAGCTATGCTAAATCCAATTTTACGCAAAACCAAAAGTACTACAAATAATGATAATGTTGGTAACCAGAGTTTGAATAAAGGATCTTTAAGTAATCCACTCAATAACTCAGCATTGAATTACAACAGGAGAATCAACCATTCTAATTTTACTTCTCTTCATCTAGCTAATCAATTTTACAACGCATCTCTTTCAAATACACCTATAAACCCAATATTATATTCAAATACATCAAAAATCCCTGAAATTGTAGTTGCAAGTTCCCGGAGCCAGCAGGATAAAGAGCCAAGGCAAAATTCTATTACGAAAATAATTAATGATAGTCAGCATATTAAAAATAATACACTATCTTCTATTTCGTCACTTGATGTCAATTTATCAAATACCCATAGCGGCGTCAATTTGGACGGCTACCCTAAAAATACTGAGCAACTATCATCACAGGTTTCAGACGAAATATCAAGCATTACAACGAACTTGCCAATGAAAAGAACCAGAAACAGCACGCATGGTTCAACTGATACAGATACTCGTACAGAGTTGCCAAAAATTTTATCCATCACCCCGAAAGATGTTATACCAATACATAGCATACCTCCAAATTCAAGCATGGTCAATCCCCAACATTCTGTTGTTCTGCCTGCTTCAAGTACCTTTTTCAACTCTGACCCACTTGCTCCAATTCCAAATCTCCCATCCAATAATCTTTTAAATATCAACAATCTTCCTACTCCATTTTCAGACGGCAACGTTGCTTTACCGTCGCCAATACCACAGACAGAAAATTCTCTGCCTAACTTGCCTGGTTATTTTTTTAACCAGGATGCCGTTTCACGTAAGATTGATCTGGTCATGCCTGATGATTTGGTCCCAGGAACAAACATGTCAACATGGAAACCTGAATTTGACACCTCATTGCTTTCATATTCAAACATCGTTCAACCGGACACAGGATTTGAATTCGAACAATTTTTCCAGGATCTAGGTGTCTAATTTGACTGCAATATACTGCACTGTACTACTGTATATTTTTATTTAGGTTTAATCTCAATATAGGGTTCAATTTTAATGAAAAAAACACCAAAAAATAAAATAGATCATATTTCTTGTCCACCTACAGGCATCAATGCGACATATATGCTGCCTATACTCCCCAATCTTCCGTAATATGAGGAATCTACATATATATTCTCAATTCCAACCATTGCCAGCCAATGATTCATCAACAGACAGCAGTAGAGGCTTATCTCCGAACCTTTGATTAAATGCTGTGTGAAATATAAATAGGAACTTCTCGCTTGATGAATCGGAACTTGAGTATTTGTTGCTCACAATGGATTTCACGGCAGTCGTAGATATCGGGGATTTCGTTTTTTGAGCACATTGAACACCAATAACAGTTTATCAAGAAGGCTGAAAAATGTCGTTTTCTAAATTAGGTGTGTTGATGATATCTAAACCTAAAGTGCAGCTGGTATCTTCAAAATCGGCGATTTTCTCTTTAGCAAATGTTTACGGCAAGCATTTATTTTCAACGGCTAATTTCAATAGAAACACTGTTCAAAATAGCTACAGATCATTAAAAATGCCTGGGAGTGAAAAGGTGGCATTTGAACCTGTAAATAAAGTTTGCTACAGAACATTTTCTTCATCAAGTGCAAGATCAAGTGCAAGATCAAGTGAAAAATCAAGTGAAACAGCAAATGAAAATGATAAAGAGGAAGATAAAAACTTTAAAACGAATAGCTCAAAGAAAGGTTCCGTTAAAGAGGTTGTTGAACTATTAAAACTTTTAAAAGGAGAATTTTCAACTTTATCACTTGCGGTAGCATGTTTAATGGTAAGTTCGGCCGTTAGTATGTTATTCCCTTCGATTATGGGTAAAATTATCGATACAGCAAAACCAGATGAGAATGAACAAAATATCGGTAATTTTAAGGTCCCTAGTGTGATTGATATTATGCAATATGAAATTCCGATTGATGTCTTTTATGGGTCTTTGATATGTATTTTTGCTGTTGGATCATTAGCTAATTTTGGTAGAATTATACTTTTGAGAAAAATTGGAGAAAAAATAATGGCCAAGCTAAGAGTTGATATTGAAAGGAACATTTTTTTCCAGTCTTCAAAGTTTTGGGATAAATATAAGAGTGGTGATTTAATTTCTCGTTTGGTTAACGATTCTACCATCGTTACCAGATCTGTTACCCAAAATGTTTCGGACGGTTTGAGATCCACAATTAGCGGTTTTGTAGGTCTAGCAATGATGTTTACAATTTCTATTAAGTTAACAGGATATATGTTCTTAATTTTCCCTGTTTTGGTTTTTATTGCAATGGTTTTTGGAAAAAGGGTCAAGAAAGTTTCCAAAGAAATACAAACCCAATTAGGAGCATTAACTAAGGTTTCCGAAGAACAATTTAGTTTGGTTAAGACAATTCAAAGTTTTAATAATGAAGCTTATGAAGTTGCAAAATTCCAAAAGGAAGTTTCTAAATTGTACGATTTATCTATCCATGAAGGTAGGTTAAATGGTTATTTCTACTCTGCTAACGGATTTATTGGAAATTCATTTTTGGTTCTGTTGCTATCAATTGGAGTATGGATGGTAAGGCATGGTGAATTGACGATTGGTGAGTTATCATCATATTTAATGTACACAATTTATTCTGCATCTAGTGTTTATTCATTATCAAATTTTTATTCTGAGTTAATGAAAGGTGTTGGTGCATCTGAAAGAGTTTTTGAATTGTTAAAGTTAAAGCCTGACATTGATCCAAATGTTGGTAAAAAAGCTTCAGCTGATGGTGACATTGTTTTTGAAAATATTAATTTTCATTATCCAAACAGAGAAAACCATGAGGTTTTCAAGAACTTGAACTTAAGTTTCAAGAAGGGTGACCATGTTTGTCTTGTCGGTCCTTCTGGATGCGGTAAAAGTACAGTCACTCAATTACTACTGAGATATTACGATCCAAATAGTGGGAAAATTGTTGTTAATGGTAATGTTTTGTCTGAACTAAGTCTTGCAAATTTTAGAGAACAAGCGGGTATAGTTCAACAAGAACCAATGTTACTTTCAGGAACCTTGAAAGAAAATATTATTTATGGTAGAAGAGATGTTACTGAGGAAGACATAAAGAAAGTTTGTGACCTCGCAAACTGTACTAATTTCATAAACAACTTTCCAGATAAGCTAGATACCAAAATTGGTTCTAAAGGTGCTCAATTAAGTGGTGGTCAAAAGCAAAGAATTGCATTAGCAAGAACTTTATTGTTAGGTGCTAATGTTCCAAATGAAGTAATACAAAAATTAAACAATAATGATATTGTAGGTGAAGATGGTAAGATTTTATTAGGACCATCGGTATTAATTCTTGACGAGGCCACTTCAGCATTGGATGCACACTCAGAAGATGCAATTAGAAATACATTAGAGTTAAGACATCAAGCTGGTTTAACTACCATTTCTATTGCGCATAGATTAAGTACAATTAAAATGAGTAGTAGAGTTGTTGTTTTCTCACAACATGGTGATATAATAGCAGATGGTCCTTTTGAAAGTATGATATCCAAACCCGAAAGTGAGCTAAATAAACTTTTGAACAAAAGTGCCAGAGGTGATGATACAGAAACTGAATTATCAGCTAAGCAAATTGAATCAGCAAATTGAAGCAGCAAATTAAAGCAGTGGATCGATATTTTCTTTCAATTCCACAATTATGAAAAAAATTTATATACATTTGTACAGAGTAAAAATTAATTAAAAGAACTTCAATGAGGATCGCCGCTATCTGTGATTTCCCATAATAAAAACTTACCGTCATTCACAAACAAAACAATATCATTAGTACCATCATCGACAAAGGAATGTTCACCACCTTTGCTATAAGATCTAGTTACATTTTTCACTCCATAGGTAAAAAGTGAAAACCAATTTGTAGTTTCAGCAAGAGTTTCAAATATTTTGTTTTGAATAAGGGAAGGAATAAGGACCTTATCAATTGTGATAACATTTAAATCCAATTTTGAGTCACCTTCAATCATCGAGGGGAATCTAGAGATATATTGATCCACACTAGTATTCTTTACTTGCGTACCTTTCATCGCAACATAGGATAGCCACTCAAGGGTTTCTTCCGATTTAGCTTCATCATTTTCAATTAGCAGGTCAGGACATATACAATCAACAAATTCTTGGTTTATCGGCATAACAGAAGTTATTTCTGGTGTTATTCCACTATTTGATAATTTGGCTATAATCGAATCATATAATAGATTTTCTTCAACTGTGATAATATACTTAAAAGATTCTTGGCTGCAATTTTCTGCAAACCATAGAAGACGAATATCATTTTTACTGTTTTTTTGGATATTTTCTTCAATTTTTAATAGGTCAAACGTATGGATGTACATCTGATTATGAATTTTTTTATTTCCCTGTGATTCGGCAGATATCTTGAACTTGAAACCCGATTTCAGGTATGTTTCCAATCTAAGTTTCAATGTAAGTTTTCCATCACAAACACATATGGTATTATCATGGGTAATATCCTTATTTACAGTCACTAATTTGAGTGCACTTTTTTCTTCACTGGAAAGTGACAATATAAATTTCATTAGAGTTTCTATTTTTGACTCAAATATGATCTTTTTGACTTCATTATTTGATGAAACATTCCGTAAAATATTTTCCACATCTTTACTTTTCACAACAATATCCAACCTGTTGACAAAACAATGTTTTTTTATTTTGTCTTTGATTTGTTCTTTTGTATTCCCCCCTAATACACCACCTTGTAATCTTGTCCTACACACCCTATCAATCCCCATTTTTCTGTTTAAACAAAAATCCCAAATTCTTGTAATGCTGATTTATCAAAATCAATTTCGGTATATTTTTTTTTGACAGCAGCGTCACCAATTCATGTTGCCAAAACTGAAATTTACAAACGCTCGGTATTTGTAGCTGAGTCATTTGGAATAGATTGTGGCACTATAGCTAATAGAAGTGGTCCTTATTAAACAGAGACAAGCTAGGATGCAATATAAAGTTCTGGGGTGCCAGGAAGAAAATCCGTTTTCTAAACATGTTTCTGGTCAAACGATTATTGAGATTCCAGAATTCGAATTAGAATGTGGTGATATTTTATTTAAAGTTCCGGTAGCTTATAAAAGTTGGGGTAAGTTAAACGAAAAGGGAGATAACTGTATGATTATATGCCATGCCCTTACAGGTTCCTCAGATGTGTCAGACTGGTGGGGTCCTCTTTTAGGTAGAGATAAGGCTTTTGATCCAACGAAATTTTTCATTATATGCTTGAATTCTTTAGGTTCACCATATGGAAGTGCATCTCCAATGACAACCGATTATGAGTTTGGGGGCGGTCGATATGGCCCTGAGTTCCCATTGACAACAGTCAGAGATGATGTTAGAATCCATAAGTTAGTTCTAGATTCATTGGGTGTTAAAGAAGTTGCAATATGTATTGGTGGTTCAATGGGTGGTATGTTAACATTGGAATGGGCGTTTGTCAACGAAGGCAGCTATGTTAAAAATTTTGTTGTTTTAGCAACAAGTGCTAAACATTCGGCTTGGTGTATTTCATGGGGTGAGGCTCAAAGACAATGTATTTACTCAGATCCAAAATATAAAGATGGTTATTACCCATTAGAAGATCCTCCACTCACAGGTTTAGGCGCAGCTAGAATGTCCGCATTATTGACTTATAGGTCAAGAAATTCATTTGAAAATAGATTTGGAAGAGATGCTCCAAGTCAAAAACAGAAATTGAAAAGTGTTGTTAATATATCAAATCCCGATGCGGTTTTACATGATCACAAAACAGCAAATAAGGAAGAAACAGCAGCAATTGTTGATGAACAAGATCACGATAGAGAAGAAAACTGGAAAGTTCATAATGATGGTGCATTTAGAAAAAAGTCTTTTGAATCTTATCACACCAGTCGTTCAAATTCTCTTTCATCAAATGTTAGTGCAGACGATTCTACATTGACGTCATTAGGAAGTCCGGAATCACCTAAATTTAATAAGCCACGTTCAAGATCCCGTCGTTTGCCTCAACATCATTTTTCTGCACAATCATACCTTCGATATCAAGCATCCAAGTTTGTTGCTAGATTTGACGCTAATTGTTATATTGCAATAACTCGTAAATTAGATACTCACGATGTTGGACGTGATAGAATAGAATATAACAACGACACAGCTACTGCTCTGCAATCCAGAAAACAACCAGCTTTGGTTATAGGTATTGCTTCAGATGCGTTATTTACATTGAGTGAACAACTTTTTATTGCAAAACATTTACCAAATGCAACTATGAAAAAATTAGATTCACCTGAAGGTCACGATGCCTTTTTATTAGAATTTAGTGAGATAAATGAAATGGTCCTTAATTTTGAACGTGAAAATCTGAAAGAAATCATGAACAATAAAGGTAACTTTGAAGATTGGAATGAATCTTATGATGAGGTTAAAGAAAGTGTTTTCGGTGAGGCAGAAGATGTTGCACAATGGTAAGCGTTATTTCCTTCTCAAAATTAACTAAACGCTATACAAATTAAGTATATAAAATGTGTAAATAGTTTTACTCTTGAAAGCTAGCTTCCATAAGAATCAAAAATATTTTCGACATATAATTTATCTTCTTTCATTGCGTATGCTTATAACCGTATAAAACAATTTATACTAATTATCTTCCATATATGAGATTAGTTAGATGAATTATTTAATCTCGTGATTTTTGACTTACTTTACGGACTATATAAAATTTTGAGGTTTGTCTTTGTTAACAATTATTTTTAAAAAAACTAAAAGCAAAAATATAACTTAGTTATATACGAAAAAATTTAGATATTAAACCAGTAGCCACGATCCATCCATCTCATGCATCTTAACCATACTATAATCATCATCATCATCATCAGCATCATCAGCCAATTCTTGTTTATGCTTGGAGACACTCAATTTCTTTGCGTAATCCATCAGTGTATAAATTGCATCAACTGCAGTTTGAACACCATTCTCTTTCATGATTTGCTCTCCAACAGACTTGGCCTTTTCAATAATTCTTGAATTAGTAGTCACCTCCTTCAAAGCTTTAGCTAAAGTTTTGGAATCCAAATTTTTCAAACCAACACCTACACCAAGATCTTCAACTCTATTTGCATAGAATTTTTGATCACCAAAAAATGGTTTGATAACTGTTGGCAAACCAAATCTCAAAGAAGCACCCGTTGTTCCCGAGCCACCATGATGAACTGCTGCATCAACTTGGGTAAATAACCAATCATGTGGGATATTACCTGAGTTGTAAATTTGGGAAGGTAACTCAATTTCAACTTTATTTTTATCTTTTGCTCCCAGCCTATCAGACCAACCCTTGTTTAAAATACATCTGACATCTGCATCAACAACAGCATCAACGACAGCTTTAGTCAACTCCTTGGGGTCTTCAACAACAATTGAGCCAAATCCAATATAAACTAATTTCTTACCATCATCTCTTGCCTTTTGCATAAACTCTTTTAATTTTTCAGGTGGTTCATAATTATTCTTTTCATCGAGAAACCAATATCCAGTAACCTTCACCCACTCAGGGAAGTCAATTGATGGAGGAAAAACAACTGGTGACATATTATATAAAAATGGAACGCTATTTTGATGTATAGCACCTAATGAAGTTTTAGGTAATTTTAAAGTCTCCACTCTCCATTTATTAATTTGATAACATGTACCTCTCCAATATCCGTTTTCAAATGCAACATGCGTCATATAATTATATGCACCACCTAATTTTTGATCAGGCACTAAAAATGCATGGGGATAGGCTCTAGTTCTTGTCCATGGCATTGTGAAAGCTCTAAAATAAGGAATTTGTAGCTTTTCAGCAATATGGATACCACCAATTGATGAAGGAGATTCAATCAAAACATCACAATCCTGACATGCTTTCCATGACGAAGCTAATAAATCATCAATCCAATCTCTAAATTTAGCCTTTGCTTCTTTGATAAACGTATAGTTAATCGTTGGATTAGAGACCATTAAAGACATCAATTCAGATGGATCACCAGCAATTGAATCGAATCCAATACCATAACTTTCGACCCAGTCTTTGAATTCGGCATGCGTAACAATCTTGACTTTGTGACCTTCTTTTAATAAAAGTTTCCCTAAAGCAATGTAAGGTTGAACATCCCCTCTTGATCCGATAGTTAATAAAGTAAATCGGAAAGCCTTACTTGGCTTTAATCTTGTCTTTTCCAAGGGATGATCTTCAACAATTATCGGAATATTAACGCCAATATCGCTATTCAATTTGTTTTCAAACATCTTAATCTTTGCAGTATTAAGAACAGAATTGTTATCTGATAATAATGATTTAGAGTCAGTTAAGCTTTCTGAGCTACCGGAATTTATATTTTTTTTGTATTCATGAATTTTCTTTAAAAGTTGAATTTCACAATCATCTCTTGAGTCACTATTAGAAAATTCAAAAAACAGTTCTTCATGGCCTTTAATTACCACAACTAAACCACAGTATCCAAATCTAAAACCACTTTCTTTGCTAACATTTTCAATATCATGAATTGGAAGAATCATAATTGTACTAGTACCCGGGAGTGTTGACCTAAAGCAAATATAATTCGTCCCAATATAGAACTTACCATAAGTTGGTAAACCTTTCATCAAATATAATTGATATGTTGCCAAAAGCTTTTCAGAATCAGATAAGGAAAATCTTTTAAAAAACCGTTTCTGGGATGCATCTCTCTTTTGCTTATCAGCAACAAAATATGGATCCTGGCCTTCTTTTGAAATGGACAAAGTTTCGTCAAAATGAAGAGGTGGACCAGAAAAAAGTAAGTTAGAAGTGAAAGATGTAATACCTTGAGCAAAAGACCTTGCGGACCATTTATTACGTAATTTACTTTCCTTTTCTTCTTTTTCTATAGGATCATCGTTTGAATCATCACTGTTAACTTCTAATCCTTGAGTTGAATCAACTATTGAATCAAGGGTTGAGTTATCAGATTTAGATATTGACATATGAAAACTTCTGGAACGATTCATCAAATTTGGTTTCAATAAGTTTTTAGATGCTTTGAGCCTCTCTTCCGTTGAATGGCTAATTTTCTTCAGAATTGCAGCAGGTTTTGACGGTTCATTTTCTTCATCACTGTCTTCATCAGATGACATAACAATACTTGTATCAGTCAATTTTTCATTTGGTTTAAAATTAGTCGATTTAACAGTTGATGAAGTATTTTTTAACATTTCTATTTTTGATTTTAATAGATCAGAATTTTTCCAATTTTCTTTATCTCCATCAGAAGAAATTGTTATTCCACCACCCAATTTTTCAATTGCACCCTTTATAGCATCGGCTGCCTTTTCACCATTAGAAAAAAACATAATAAAATAATCATCAATAGCAAAAGTATCAGGATTTTCAATCACTTTGATTTTTAAACTTTTAGTTGCACCAAAAACAAAAGTCATCTCTAGATCAATGACATTTTGTAATGGAATCTTTATTGCAACTTCATCTCCTTTATTTCTTGAAGAGAAAATCTGTTTCTTTAAAGCTGTGACCCAAGATTTAGCAGAATCCAGATTTTCAGCCTGAAACCAATGTGTTCTGCTTTCCGTAACAACCCGAACCCAAACGGGTGTCAAAGGATTTGTATCTTTTGAGCTACCATACGTTTCTGCTCTTAAAGCATTTCTTAAATTAATAACTAATTCAGGAAAATACAGATCAGTTGAAGATGAATAAACACACAAAGTGTGTTCTCTTAAAATCAACCATTTTCTATGCATTCGTAAGGATGGATAAGATTTAATTGCCAATGCACCACTTTTAATATGTAAATTTTTATTTCTCTTTGGTAAAAATGCAAAAAATAATATATTTTTATTGGTGATATAGAGATGTCCTTGTAACAAAACATCACCCATTAGCCAACACGGATAATCACCCAGAAAATCTTCAGTTTTTTCAATATTAAAAACTTCTTTCAATTTCTTAGTAATTGCCAATGCCTTTTTACCTATAAAATCCTCATGATCAGAATTTCCAGTGTGACTAGCCATCTTTTTAACAACAGATAATTCAAAGTTGGACTTATTTTTTGGTAAATCATCGGCAAAAAATTCTTGCTTGGTCAGAACTGTTTCTTCTTTTCTTTTTGAAATAGGTATTGTCATATCTTCAGTAGCATCAAGAGTTGTAACATTCGATATGATCGATTTTTGATCGATGTTATCACCTTCTTTTTGTGTAGAAAAATGATCGGCGGCATCTTCATAGTCCGAATCACTTATTTCTCTCTTATCATCAGTTGCCGTTGCTTTTAGTTTGAATACATTATCAGGAGCTATTGAATCGCCATCCGTATCTGTAATATTAGAATTTGCATGTTTTAAAGAGCCGATTTCATTATCCTCGTCCTCAATGTCTTGAAAACCAGCATACATACTTGCAGTTGTGACATAACTAGCAAAGCTCCTAGTAATATTTTGAACACGAACATTATCAGAAACTTCTGTAGCATCTTCTAATTTTCTCATTTCATTAGCAGTATCGTTAGAAGATGCAATTAATGTTGCAGGACTTCTAGCCAAATTATTCACCGTGCTTCCTACGGAATTAACACCCGACCGAATTGGAGACAATGTTCTTTTCAGCGCATTATGTGATGAAACCGTCAACTTTCTTGCGGTCGATCCTATACTTGAAGGTGATCTTGGCGATCTTGGCGATCTTGGCGATCTTGGCGATCTTGGAGACCTTGGAGACCTTGGAGACCTTGGAGACCTGGAGAGTTTTGTTTTATCTGCTTCATACTTAGTAATTTTATCATCACCATCTGCAATATTATCTGTATCACAATCTGCAATATTATTTGCATCACTATCTGCATCACTATCTGCATCACTATCTGCATCACTATCTGTACCATCATCCTCTGCATTAACTGCAATATTAATTTCCGTATTAGCTGCATAAATTGACTTTTTATTATCTACCAAACTGGATTTCGTAGACGTGATATACTGTCTACTGTCCAACGAACCCGTATCATCCTCAACCTTGCCGTCCACACCACTGCCGACACTACTTTCTTCTGTTTTTTCGTTCTCATGCCTCAATGTCTTGAGCAAGTGTGCTGCCGGAGAAATCAATTTACGTGGGCTGGTCTTCAAATTATTCAATGTTTTGTTCAAGATTCTATCAAGTGGTTCCGTACCGTTATCGGGGGTGCCCGGGCCCTTGGAGGCAACGTGCCCCAAGTGCCTTGTACTGCTGTTGGCCGACTCTGATTCCATGTTCAAATATAAATGTTTACGCTACCTCTAATTTCACCAAGAAAACAGGTCCTACTTACACAATTAGAGATGTCTAGATAAATTAGGATATATGCATATATATATGGCCTGTTGCAATCAACTAATCCACTTTGACATCATGTCACTCCGCATGAAAAATTCAAGCCCTAATCTGTAAAAGATTCGCTGCACGGCTGGCAGCACGGCTGGGAGACAAGGAGGCTGGGAAGCAGCGCGGCTGGCAGGGAGGCAGGGAGGCAGGGAGGCAGGGAGGCAGGGAGGCAGGGAGGCAGGGAGGCAGGGAGGCAGGGAGGCAGGGAGGCTGGGACGAAGGGAGGCTGGAACTGTTATGGAGTAGATTCGGAGATATAGCGGATACGATCGTGTACCTGAAGGACGACTTCACGCAGGTTTCGTAGTTCGTGACGTCCAAATAGGAAGGAGATCATACCATTGATTAGACCGGAGGCAAATATTAGGCAGCCGGCAATGTAGAATAGTATGGAAGACCAAGGCGCACGGAATGAAACAACAGTAATGACAGGTAAAAGCGCAACAGAGACAAAGATAGATAAGATAAAATGCCACAGTCTCCACTTGCGTTGCCAGACAAGAGTGGTATCGCAATAATGGACTACTAGGTTTTGTAAATCCCGGTATATTTGGACCAATTGTGCGTCTGTTGGTTGGTTGTTGGATGCAACTTGAGCAGCATGGTGTTGAGATGTATTGTTAAGTCTGAATTGGACAGAAAATGCAAAGTGGTCGGAATATGATCCAACACCAGGTATCCTTTCAGTGAATTCAACAGTGGCACTTAAGGGTTGTAGTAAGTTTGCATCAACAAGGGCATAATCCAAACGACACGCTTCGTCAGGTCGTCTGTCTGCTCGCCATGTGTTGAGTATAGAATCACATGTGGTTGCAGCCTTGATAACTTGGTCCCACGGTTGCATGTTTTTGACGGATTGCAAGTCAGTTTTGCCGTTCAACAATTCCCAACTATCAGCTAGTCCAGCTTGCTTTTCTAGAATATTATATTGTAATGAACCGGGCCTTGAGTTTAAATCTCCAACTAAAATGACTGCATGACCTGCACTCTTCAATTCTTCAGCAATATTAGCAATCTCCCACGCTTGGCATGCCCTATGTGTATCATAAGCGGCATCTCCACTTGTTGCGTATGGCGCATGCATATGCGAATTCAACACTGCAATAGTCGAACCATCGTTCAAGACAAGAATAGTGACCGCAACACTCTTACCAACATACCAATCTCCTCTAAAAAATGCAGATGGGCGACCATTGATTGGAAACCTGTGAAGGAATGTTTTCTTGATTGGATATTTCGACAGAATTGCTAGCCCAGGCCCGGAAAGAATTCCCGACGAAAACCATCTTCGATATGGATATTTACGACAGCACACTTTATCGATGTAATTCCAGTCTTCTGACGTCCAAATTTCTTGTAATGCAATGATGTCATAGTCTTCTTCTACACTTGCAAACCGATCTGCAATAGCTGTCAACCTTTCTTTTCTGAATTTCGAAACATACTTCAAACCCCATGTATTGAATGTGAGCAATTTGAAAACATTCTCACCATCGTCACTGAAACCTTCAGTCCGGGTATCTGAAGCAATTGAATCACCCCCTGTATTCTTGATGTACATTCCAAATTTATTGGCGTAAGTATCTGGCAAATTATAGAGATCCGAGTCTTTTGATTCGAAATTTTGACTGTCACTGAAAACAGACATATTCGATTGCATCAATGTGCCTCCAAAGTGAATTAAAATGGCCCCAAAGAGTGCAATAACACCGGTGTAATGAAGAAGCCCCATCTTACAAACTTGAAGAAAATCTTGAAAAAGAGGTTTAAACGTTCCCAACATGAAAAAACGTATACAAAAACCGGTGAGGGTGTAATTTGGTACACTTGATTGCAACATTTTAAAGAATATCACAACGCCATACGTGTGTGTGCAATTATAATGCTAGGAAATCTTACAATACATTAGTCTAATGAAAAGTAAATTATATATTACACAACGTTTTATTATATTTTATCATATTATAATAAAGTCTTTCTACTTGTTACTATGTGTCAAAATGGAGCCAGATCGAATCATCAATAATATCGTCAAACTTGTAAACAATAACCCAATACCTGCCATAAAAGTGAAAGTCCCCCCTGTAGTCATTTTCGTTTCCATTTGATTAAGACAAGAAACAAAAATTGCACTCATTCCACATCTAAAAAGATTATTTAAAGCTGCTGCACCCCCTGCAATTTCTGGATATATATCAATTAAAACCGTAACTGTGATATTTAACGGAAACATGCAAAAAAATGCTATCAAGAAACTGGTGACTAAAATAGCTGCAATTGAAATTTCATACTCTAGACACCAACCAAAAGCAACGCAAGCCGAACAGACCATAACTGCTGTAAACGGAACAGATATGAGTCTAGCTTTGATAATATTAAATGGTGGTATTAATTCATTAAATGTTCCATTTTTGTACCTTTCATTATATTCTTGCTTTCTCTTTCTGTAAATGATATCCAAGATTTTACCAGCGGTAAGTGTACCAATAATTGTTGCAAATCCAGGAGCAAAAAAGCATAACCCAACTTGTAAAACCGAATAATTGTAATATTTGACTAGATGGATAGACATGGCAGTTTGAGAAATTGTCCAGATCGCAAACAATATCGATGATGGTAATAAAATAGATAAAACACTTGATTTCATAATCAATTGTAATGGCTTCCAAGGTTGATATTTGTGTGATGTTTTAACAATAAACTTTTCATCATATGGAACCAATCTATCTTTGAAATAATAATATAATACGGGACTTTTGTGAAATATCGATTTAGGTATGATACCCATATTTCCAACATAACCACGATGAGTTTCTGGGATGATAAAAAACACAAAAACCAAAATAACACCCTCTATAGCAGCAGAAAACCAAAAAATGGCTTCCCACGACCATGCAGTTGCCATAACTGCTCCTATAAACGGTGCTATCCCCTGACCAATGAGGGTGAATCCCGAGGTCAAACCATTTAAACCACCCCTATTTTTTCTAGTGGAAAAATCTCCGACACATGCCGATACAATACTGATCAAAGGTGCTAAAAAGATAGCCAATATACACCGGAGAAAAACAACCAGCCAGTATGTTCTTGAAATTGCCAGTCCAATATTCGTGATGATACCACCGATGATACAAACCAAAATAACAGGTCGTCTACCCAAAATATCAGATAACGAAGAAATAAAAACCGGTGCCACCGCTTGGAAACAGAGATAGGCCGTCACCGTGTAGTTGATTTTGGCTTCTGTGGTTTTGAATGCCGTTTCCATTTGTGTCAATGCTGTCCAATAGATCGGCATTGTCATCGAAGAGCAGAAGCCAATAAGTGATAACAACAAAGCCAGTGTTTTTCTTTCCTTTGCCGTAAGGATTGTATATTCGTCCTCCGGGATACTTGTTATTCGTTTTATCAATAACGGAATTTCTTTATCTTCTTCAATACATTCATCCGTATCAACCTGGTTGTTCTCGTCTTCATTGCTGTGTGTATTTGAGTAATCCATGCAGTCTTTATCGTCTTTATCGTCTTTATCGTCTTTATCGTCTTTATCGTCTTGTTCCACATTTTTGATGCTGTTTTCATTTTGTTCGTTTTGTCCGCTTTCTATCGAACTGGCCGACAAAACACCAGTTGGACTCCCCACCAACTGTACAGGACAACCCACCATCTTAAAATACCTGCACTGTGTTCACCAACTAGAGATATGCTCCAACAAACAGTCTAAAGTTCCTAATCAAAACAATATATATTAAAATTTATTTAAATATTAAGCAAATTTGCATTTTTGAGACCAGACCGGAGATTACGAATATGCCGGAAATGCTCTAGGATGCTTCTACCATTAGTTCTATGAGCCCATTTCGGCAAAAACGTCCATCTACACAATAGCTACTCATCTACATCGGTTTTATACCAAAATGCCCCGAATGCACTTCCGTTTACACATAACACGTGAAAAATGTTCAAAACCGTTGAAAACCAGAACAAAAACAGAAAGAAAAAAAGAAAAAGAAAAAGAAAAAGAAACGGTTTTTTTCCACATGATTTGATTTTTGAGGAGTCTGCAAACGGAACAAGTGGCAAGTGTGCAGGGCTTATAGAACAAAACACACGATGGTTGCAGATAAAATCGACGGTAAAGAGATCAGTGGCCAACTGAGGGCCAGCATTCAAGAAGAAATCAGTAGTTTGAAGTCACAACATGCAGACTTCTGTCCAAAGATTGTGATTGTTCAAGTTGGAGATCGTCCAGATTCTTCAACATATGTTAGAATGAAACTCAAATCATGTGCGGACGCAGGTATTGAGGGAGAGCTAGTCAAGTATGCTGCAGATATCACACAAGAAGCCATGCTGGAAAAATTGGAAGATTTAAATAAGGACAAAACGGTCCATGGTGTGCTAGTGCAATTACCATTGCCACCACAGTTAGACGAAGAGGCAATCACCAATGCCGTTAACGTGGAAAAAGACGTTGATGGATTTTCCGAGTTGAACATTGCAGCAGTTTTCAAGAAGAATTCCAAATTAAAAATGGTGCCTTGTACTCCAAAGGGTATAATGTACATGTTGGAACACGAAAAGATCGAATTGGCAGGTAAAAACGCCGTTGTTTGTGGTAGATCCGATATTGTTGGTGGTCCAATGGGTAAGTTGTTAGAAAAGAAAGGTGCTACCGTCACCACTTTACACTCTAAATCAAGTCCCGAACAGGTGAAATTCTTCTTGAAGAATGCAGATATCATTGTTTCTGCAGTTGGAAAGGCCAACTTTATCTCAGGAGATGACGTCAAGGAAGGCTGTGTTATTGTCGATGTTGGTACCAACTATATCCCAGACGCAACCAAAAAATCCGGTCAAAGAATGGTGGGTGATGTTGATTTTGCATCTTGTTCTCAAGTGGCTTCGAAAATCACCCCAGTTCCAGGAGGAGTAGGTCCAATGACCGTTGTTATGGTTTTACACAATCTACTTCAAACAGCTAAGGAACAAGCTGGCTTATAAGCACATGATTTAATCATCTAGGTCTATTTTATATATATTTGAATTATATATTCGTGTATTTATTTTAAATGTGCAGATGCATTTTCATAAAGAGATTGCCAAACATACGCCTCGCTCAACATCAACTCTATATCATCTTCTGTCCAATCTTCTGTTTTAGTACTATCTTGTAAAAACATAATAATATCTTGAAATTCCATTTCCATTAAATAATTGCTAAACCTTCTTAAAAATGCACAACATACATACGTATGAAACTGACTGAAACCTATTGGAAAATCACTCAAATATGTATCCCACATACGGATAATTAAATCTAATTTGAATTCTCTCATTAACATACAATTCATCCATCTGAAGGCAAATTGAATAAAATCCAAATTTTCTTTCTCAAAATGCTGATTTAATTTAGGTTCATCTCTTTTGATTAAATTTTTCAATTCAGTAATCTGTCTAATAATACCTGGTTGCTCATGAATAAAATTATCCTGAATTGTATCCAACACTTTAGTGAAACACCAATAGGTATCTGCCTCAATTATATTCAACAATTCTTTAGGTAATCCTTGTGGGTCAAAAGTGTTTATATCTATACTTGAAACCAAATAATGTGATAAAAAAACATTAAAAAATGGTGTTACTAAATCATTTATACCTTGAACGTATCCACTTGCAGGGTGCCTAATTGCCCAAAGATACAGGATTTTTTCTAAAGATCTATGAGTTGTATCAAAGGAATAAAGTTTGATATTTGGATTTGTACGTAAAACATCAATTTTGATTTGATGCCATATAACCTGGTCTTTTTCACTTCTGAATAATCTTGTTATACTATTTGTATATTCTTTACGTTTTCTATTCAAAACATCCGCTCTTGTACTTTTGTTTGTTGATAAATATCCAACAAGAATTGGCCAAACCAATGCACGCAATGAAGAAGGTATTCCACCCCATGATTGTGCTTTTAAATCAGAAAGGTCGAAAATAGTTTTAGTTAATTGTTTAACAATTTTATTGTATTTAATAATTTCATCTGCTGGAGGTTTTTGGGATGACAATATTGAAAAAGGATCCTTCATGATTTCTTGATAATTTTTTTTTAAAAACGGGTAGTTTTCATCACCTTCATCTTGAATCAATTGTGCTGTTTCTGTTTCATTTAGACATTTTCCAGTTTCTACGTTTCCGTCACTTTTTGTGTATATATCACTGCCCTGTAGTTGATAATTAATAGGCTGACTATCTTTTGTGCTTTGGATATCAGCCAATGTATCATCCCAATCGTCATCCGAGTCCACAAACGGACTCTCATTTCTGCTTGACTTACTGGTCAACCCTAACTTTGAAAGTGTGTTCGAATGGGTTCTTGAAATAGATAGCGAGCTGCTTGATCGATTAGATCTTAGAGAACCTATAGATCTTCTATCTGGCGACATCGAACGCACCTTGGGGCTATCTCTGACTGTGTCTAGAAACGATTTAGAATGCACTCCTGGTTGTTCCACACGATCCAGTCTAGCTCGATGCGCAGAAGATTGTTTATTTGGCGACACATCTGTGTGACTCAGACCGGAAAAGGTTTTAAAAAAGCCTTTGCCCAATTGCTTCGTCAAATTGGGCGATTTGTTGTTGTTGGGTTTGTTGTTTTGGTTTGTTTCATCATCAAGTGTCTGTTCTTTTTCTTGGATTTCCGATTCGTAGTCAAATCCTTCTGTATCAAACATATAATCCCCCGATTTCCGTGAATCTTGTCCCAAAGATTGCTGATAACCTTTCTTCCACATTTTGTAATACCCAATTAGCTCAATTACAATCCATACACCATCAAACGCCACCGTTAACACAACACATTCTTCGTATATCACAAATCTTTTTCACAAAAACATGTTACTCGCTTTTTAATGTTTTCTTTACGGTCTTGATTCTATACATCTATTATTTATCACCAATATATACATATATATCTATATATCTATATATATAGATTTTATATAGGTAGGTCTATTGTCTATAAGACGATAGACCCAATGCCCAAAGTGCATGTGTGTCTTTCAGTTGGTAGGTTATAGTTTTTTGCAGATATCCTGCTTTTCCGAGAAACTGGAGATTGTCGATAATTTCATCAAGCAAAATGGCCTTTCCTGATAACATGGAGTTGGCCAAGCCCAAGAAGTTGACATTGACCACATGGATATGAAAATGGTAATATGACGGTTGGTAATGCACATAGATCCTCAAATCGTCACTTTTCAACCCGTAAATTCTAGGTAGTTCCGATAATATGCTGTGTCGGATTCTTTGTAGATATGGAATATGCCCAGAGTTCAAATCTCGGATTGACGATATGGACTCATCGTAGACAATGCAACAGCAATAAAGACAACTGACATCTTTGCCGTCCCATTTCATATCGGGCAATACGATATAGTCGTCGTTCTTAAACAAGACCCGTTCGGACTCTGCTCCTTCATACAGAATGTTCTTGACCCATCTGATTCGTTCACCTTTCATCGACTCAATATAAGGCCGCACAACCTGATCGTACGCCTCAGGCGTTTCCCTGACCATGTGCAGCTCGGATCTCTCGTACTTGCGTAAATGCGTCTCTGTTGCAGGGTAGATTAAATTGAATTTACACGTTGCGTCTTGTCCAGAGTATCGGGTCTTTCCCCAGAAGTAAACATCGTTTGACGAGTCCTGTTCCACATGCTCATAGTACTCTCCGACGTCTGTAGGATCGTTAAAGTGCGTCTTCTCAAGAGTCAGAATCGCCTTTTGGCCTTCCATTTCACCTAAAACAACCACTCTCTTCAGCTGTGTGTCCTCATCCAACACTTTGACAAACACAAATCTCTTCAGTACCTGTTCTAATTCCATCATTATTCACGATCCTTCGCAATCAACACCCTAACCCACGTGCTGGTCCTTCAAACAAATCTTCAACCTCATCTTCAGGCTCATCTTCAAGCCCTTTGGCATCTGGTTATGGCGTTTTCCGTCTTGGGCGCTAAATAAATACGCAAGCTTTGGAGTCGCCAGATGTGAAAAACGGCAGATAGGTGGAATTGGGAAAAGAGCAGGGGTTTTTTTTGGATTTGAAGAGGTTTTACAGGTACCAGAGACCAAACTAACACCAGACAAACACAATGGGCATTCCTAATTTGATCAATCATTATACAGAGTCACTTTCTAACGCATTTTCCAGGAAAAAAGACTACGATTTCCTAGAAACGTTGGGTGCAGGATCGTTCGGTACGGTCAGAAGAGCCATTCAAAAATCAACAGGCAGGGAAGTGGCAGTGAAAATCATCCTTAAATCCAGACTCCGTGGACATCTGGAGGTTGTTGAACGTGAGATTAATTTACTCAGCTCAGTCAAACATCCCCACATTGTGGAATTAATCGACTCGTTTCAAACCAAACATAATTTCTATATCGTGACGCAATTGGCAACAGGAGGAGAACTATTCGATAGATTGGTGGAAAAAACATCCTTTACAGAAACAGACGCATGTAATATCATCTACCAGATGCTAGATGCAATCGCATATCTGCATGAAAGAAATATTGCACATAGAGACATCAAGCCAGAAAACGTCTTGTATCTCTCTGGGGACGATGAGTCTCCAGTGGTTTTGGCGGATTTTGGAGTGTCCAAACAAATAGATGATAGCTCAAATGGTAATGGTAAATTGACAGGAGTTGCAGGCTCGTTTGGATATATTGCACCAGAGATTTATTCCGGTGAAGGTTATGGCGAGTTATACGGATTAGGTAAAGGTGGATATACATTAAGTTGCGATATATGGTCTTTGGGAGTGGTGGCGTACACATTAATTGGTGGATATTCGCCAATCCGTGCACAAACTCCTCAGGCTTTCCTTGAAGAAGTTCGAACCAATAATTTTGTTGTTTTCCATGAAAAATATTGGTCTGGAATCTCTGAAGAGGCCAAAGATTTCATTATTAAATCTCTTGATATTGACAATAGAAGAAGACCTTCTGCTGCTGATTTATTACAACATACATGGATTAAGAACCGTAATAACAAACCGGATACCGATAAAAATATTATATCTAATATTCAAGAAGGTTTCAATGCTCATGCTAGATTACGTAGAGCTGTCAGAATTATTATTATGAAGAATAAGTTAGAGAAATTGAGACAAATACGTCAAGCTTCAGCTACTGCAACTACTGATACTTCATTAGAAGATGATGATCCAGACGATTATTTATTCTGCGGAAATTCCAATGATTCTCAGATACTAGAATCTTTTCATAATTTGAAAACAACCGATAGTTCATCATCTCTTGCAAGTACTAATAGTGGAACTAGCGTTACCACTAAAGATACTGCTGAAGCTGATGCATTAAAACGTCTAAAGAGTAAAGAATTAGCATCAACCTTTCAAAACTTAGTTCGTGTTGCACAAGATTCAAAGGAACAAATTCGTAAGTTTCAAGAAGAAGAAGAATTAAAAGAACGAAATCAGAAAGAGCAGCAAGAACAGTAAGAGCAACAACAGCAACAATAACAACAGAAATAAAAATAGTTTGTTATTTTTTTATTTTTATAAAATTATTTTTTGTCTTTATGTTTTCCTTTTAAGCAATTTAACTACTAAAAATATTATGTTGAATTTGTTTTATCAACAGATTTCTCATTTCTTGTATACTAATCATATCTGTTTCAATGCCAGCTTTCGTAATATCATATTTGAGACAATCCACATCTTCAACATTTTCTTTAGTTCCAATGGCAGAAAACAAACTATTGTGCTTTAAACCTGCATTTGAATAACCATGTTCGTAATTACTTAGTTTGACATCACCTTCCACACCGTTTCTTAAAGCTGGCTCCATGCATCCAGTGCCATTTTCACTTTTAACATGTTTTAATGAATCAAGTGAAGCATCTTTTATTAAGCTATTAAATTTGTCCCATGTTTTGATTGCATTATATTCCCAATCAGGTGTAGCGTTAGTATTAAAGTTACTCTCCTCATTCTCACCAATTAAAAGTTTGGTATATCGAATTTGACTATCAGTAAGTTTATTAAGTATCGAAGTATCTGTTTTATTCATAAGCAATTTTACATCCAACGCATAATATTCTTTTGAATGCCAACCCAAATTGTTGCTTGCTTCATTAGTTTTTAACATCACTTTCTGTGAATCATTAAATGTTCTAAAAGCACCTATATCAATCTTACCTTCTTTTATACTTTTGATTGGATCAATCACAATCGCAAGGTAAGGATCTTCAAAACCTTGATGCAATTTTTGAGTTTGAACATCAATACCACTTAGCCAACATCCAAAACCTGGATGGGAATGATACCAGCCTAAAATATGTTCTTTCTTTACACCACTTTCTCTTAATTTCATTATATATTTGAGCATAAATTCATATGAATCATTTTGTGGATTGACCCTAGATTCTGTACCTTGAACGGGTAATGGATAACAATCAAGAACAAAAAATTCGTTTCCTTTATGATAACCTACAAGCATTCCCATGATTTCAATAGATCCACCAGAGACTGCATGTGTAATCATTTTTGTCATTGCTTGAATTGAAATATGGACATTTTGGAAATAAAAAGGATGATTTTTCCATGGTTTATCGGATTTATCTACACTTGGGTCATATGTCTCTAAATTCCTATATACTTCATCACCATCTACTGTAGATATTTGAATTTCGTTTGAAACTTCCGGAGGTTTATTTGTATTAACTTGTCCCGAATCTGTTAATTCTTTAAGATTTGAAAGATTATGAATTAATGTCTTCTGCAAAGTGTTTAATATTTCAACTGTAGTAGCTATACTTTCTGATTTCCCAATTCCAGAGGATTTCATGCCTTTTATTGATTGCTTATATACATTGACCTAACCCAATGATGAAGATAATAGAAAATATGCTTCTCAAATGCATCCAGAACAATAATCATTTTCTAATACAGCGATATAAGAAATATATACATATATATATTATCTTGCAAACCAAGTAAGAACAGAAGATCTGTTTTTTATTTTCAATTATCATATATTATTATCATCATTATTATTATACTAACTATATATATATATATATATATATATGTATGCATGTATGTATGTATTATAAACAGGGACTACTGTTTCATGCGCTCTAACAGCTTAGTCATTAAAGCCGGGTTTGACATAATAATATCAACCTCTGCTTCTATCAAGGCGGCTTCATTACTGCTAGTACCACTACTAACAGGCTCAATTTTATTAGGATTATTCAATTCTTCTGGATCAGTAAGTGTTGGCTCATAAAGATCCCAATCTATACTTGGTTTCTTTGTGCGTTTTAAAGAGGTTTTTCGTGATAATGGAGTAAGCAAATCACTATGAGTGGAATGTATTGTTTGAAGTGCTTGTCCACGCAAGTCAGATGAACTACCTTTTAAATGTTTTTTTAAATTAGAGCCAGCAGTCAAACTTGATATACTTGTAGCACTCGGTATACTTGGTATACTCACCATACTGGTCAAACTTGCAGAATTGTTCAATTTAGTTGTTGAATGAACACGATTTAAACCTAAAGATTTAAGATCAAGGGAACTATTCTTTATGAATTCATATGCTTGAGAATCCGATCTTTCAAATAAATTTTTCGGAGACTGGAGATTTGATTGAGATCTTGAATTTGTATTTGAATCAGTTATATATTCACTCTCAGTTTCACTCTCAGTTTCATCATCAGTTGTCAAAAAGTGTTGATCTAAATCTGAATCGTAATGTCTCAACAAAAGTCGTCTTAATCTTTCAACATCGTTCATGATGAGTGAGCCACGTTTACGTTTTCTTTTCATAATATCAGCAACATCAACCTCGATAAACATATTAGTAAATTCATTGTAATGCCAAATATTTAAATCCAATCCATAAGGTTTTGGTTCAATACAATAAACATAATTATGTTGAATATCCAATTCAGTTAACATTTCTTTATTTAAATTCATAAAATAACAAAGTAAAACCCTAATGATCACTCTATGAGACACTATTAATACATGATCTTTTAATCTTTCTAATTCAATAATAATTGGCCTTAATCTACTGATAACATCAAGATACGATTCTCCCCCTAAACCTGGATATCTATATGATAATTTATTTTCTAAGCTTTCAAGATATTCGGATGGATGCACATTTCTAAAATCTTCTTCAGTTATAGAATCAAATGTTCCACAGCATAAATCATTTAAAATTTTAAAACTTTTAAAATAAAATTCATCTCTTGGGAAATAATGGGCAGTTTCAATTGTTCTCCTTAAAGTAGAAGTCCAAACATTAAAATTTTTATTCATTGAACTGGTAGTTGTTTTAAAAGTTGAAGTATCATTAATGAACTCTTTATTATATTGTCTAAGTTTGAATTCTTGTCTTTTCTTTGCAATAAATTTTGGCAAGGCTTTAGCAAATGAAATACCCGATTTTGTTAAATCAGGATCGCCACCTAATTTGTTTTCAATATTAAAAATTGACTCACCGTTTGGTGTAAGCCAAATTTGGCGATCTGAAAGGTTAAAATTAAGTAAGAAGAACACACATTGAGAACTTAAATAACCACTTATATTATAAGATATAATTTTTTTACCGGCATTGATAATTTTAACATATTGAATATCAAATTTTGCATTTTCATTTTCTTCAGATTCATCAATTGTTTCATAAACTTTTTCATAATTAATCAATCTATTTCTAAAATCTGCAAGTGCCTTTTCAGGATCCATTTTTTTATAATCAGGACCACTTAATTTTAAGTGGATATTTTTTTCAATCAAATCGCTATCAGTACAAATTGACTCAAGAAATAAAATCTTAACTAAACCTTTTGTTCTTTTGTTGATTGTTTCAATAACCCATCTTCTTCTCTTTTTAGTTGTATTAGTAGCATCGAAAATCCCAACATTACCATCATCTGACAATAAATAATCAAGCAAACAATCCAATGTTTCCTTAGCCCATTGTTCCCTTAATTGAAAGTTTTCCTTATTTGTAGAATCAAATAGGTTAGCATCGTGGTTTTCTAAATTTTTCAAATTGGTTGAAGAAATGGCAGGCGATGGAGTTGAATGGTCAATTGTTGGTCCTTGAACTGGGTATGTACTTGGTACAAATACATTAACCTGTCTTCGAGTATTACCAACATTAAAGATTTTGGTATTATACTGCATCCAATTGAGATATCTTTGCAGTTTTTTCGTAATATATGATTTGCCACGAGCCGGCAACCCTACACACACGATAACCAATTTAAGAGCGTCATCAGTTGGATTCTGTGATTCCTGTAAAACTGATGCCACAGAATCGGATGGTTTCATCAAACCTGCTCTTTCTTTTATTGCAGGTATCGTGGCATCTTCTAGATTCCCATATATGCCACTATTTTTCTTTCTCTCCTTACTCCGTTGCTTGAGCAAGTTTGCATGCATATCGATCTAAACAAGGAGAAATCCGAACACTTAGTCTACACACCACCTATGAAATAATATATATTCAAACTCTAAAATCGAGTTGTTCTCTCAATCCTCTTGCAAAAGCGTCTTCAGCACCACAACAATTCCTCTGTCTAACATCCTCACACCGGTATTCCACACTGCATCTTGTAATTTCCGCAATCAGACCAAAACGGCCCCGGAATGAGAAAAACAAAAAAACATGATCACACTTTCGGTAACTGTGTGCAGACACCCGAACGTGCGCCGCCGTGTTTCCCGTTTTGGCGTTTGCGCTGTGAGAGTTGACTCTCCGGTGGAGTTGGAGGAGAGCCAGAAAGGGAAGAAGCAAAGTTTAGATATATATATAGAGCAGAAATGAAATGAAATGAAATTTGGTTTTGGTGGGTTTTCAAACCAATTGTTGTAGTGCTCATTCTGCCATTTCCACAAGATCGTCATGCAAGGAACATTGTTGAGAATTTCTAGAGCTAAATCCGGGCTCACTAGTGCCATTAGTTTGAACGGTGTTAAGAACTTGAATGCACGTGCTATTCGTTTAAACTCCCAACTTACAGCAGAAAAATATCCAGTGAAACGTGGTGATTATGCTAGTCTGACTAACGAAGACTTGTTGAAGTTTAGATCTATTCTGAATGAGAACCAGGTTATCACCGAATCCAACGACCTGGTCGGTTATAACCAAGATTGGATGAAAAAATATACAGGACAATCGCAACTGGTTCTTAAGCCAAAAACAACAGAACAAGTCTCTGAAATACTTAAATATTGTAATGAAAGAAAACTTGCAGTTGTCCCTCAAGGTGGTAATACTGGATTAGTCGGTGGTTCAGTTTCAGTTTTCGATGAAATTGTGCTCTCACTTGCAAGTATGAACAAGATTAGATCTTTCGACCAATCTTCCGGTATTTTAAAAGTCGATGCAGGTGTTATTTTAGAAAATGCAGACAACTATTTGGCAGAACAAGGTTATATTTTCCCATTAGATCTAGGTGCTAAAGGTTCCTGTTTTGTTGGTGGTAATGTCGCAACTAATGCAGGTGGTTTGAGATTATTGAGATATGGTTCATTACACGGTTCAGTTTTAGGATTAGAGGTTGTTTTACCAAATGGTACAATCATGAATTCGATGCATTCATTAAGAAAGGACAATACCGGTTATGATCTTAAACAATTGTTTATTGGATCTGAAGGTTCCTTGGGTGTAATTACTGGTGTCTCCATTTTATGTCCTGCAAGACCAAAGGCTGTTAATATTGCTTTCTTAGGATTGGAAAATTATGAACAAGTCACCAAATGTTTCCAAGCTGCTAAATCTGATTTAGGTGAAGTCTTGAGTGCTTTTGAATTTATGGATTATGATTCTCAATTATTAGCTGCGAAAGCTTTAAAAACCACCCATCCTTTATGCCAAGAAGATTCCGTCGGTGAAGAATCTGTCCCAGAATATCCATTTTATGTTTTGATTGAAACCAGTGGTTCTAACAAGGAACATGATGATGAGAAATTAGAAAAATTCCTTGAAAAAGTAATGGAATCTGAAATTGTTGTTGACGGTACAGTCTCTCAAGACGAATCTCAATTAAGAACTTTATGGACCTGGAGAGAAAGTATTGCTGAAGCATCTCAACAATTTGGTGGTGTTTATAAATATGATGTTTCATTACCTTTAGATTCAATGTATTCTCTTGTTGAAAGTGTCAAGGAAAGATTAAACGAAACAGGCCTTTTATCAACTGAAGATGAATCTAAACCTGTTTATCAAGCTGTTGGTTATGGTCATATTGGTGATGGTAACTTACATTTAAATGTTGCTGTAAGAGAATATAACAAAGAAGTTGAAAAGGCATTAGAACCTTTCGTCTATGAATTTATTCAAAAACATAACGGTTCTATTTCCGCCGAACATGGTTTAGGTTTCCAAAAGAAGAACTATATTGCATACTCTAAGAGTGAAACTGAAATCAAAATGATTAAAGATTTAAAGAATCACTATGATCCAAATGGTATTTTAAACCCATATAAGTATATTTAAGTAGATCAAAGTATATAAAATTTGTCCATAATCTATTCCTTTTAAAAATAAAGAAATTTTTGAAAATAATTGTTGTATTGTAACTACTAAACAAAGCAAAGAAAAGCCTACTAGTGAATTTTGAATTCGTAAGCACACCCTAGCAACTTGTAACAAAAAAAATTATTATAGTGTTTCTTTTGAAGAATAGAACACATATTCAGTAGATTTTCTATTGGATTGAAATTGTTTACGGGCTGTAATTTTGTATCATTGTCATGACCTGAAGTAAAATTTATAAAGTTCAAAAAGAGTATAAAAAGTAAATAAGATAAAGGGATAAATTATAGAAGTGAATGGTAGAAGAAAAAGTATAAGAAAAAAAACAAGAGCATAATAAGAAAAAGTCATTCAAAGAAGGTAAAGGTGATCAACTCAATCATCATCATCAGGGTTAGCAACACGTAATATTTTCATACCATAATCTGTTGTATCGGCCAAACTACCATCACTTAATCTTCTTCTTCCTAATAAAATTTTATCAGCTTCTTTATCCTCTTCACTTGCAAAAGGGTTATCGCTGTTGGATCTTAAAGCTTCTTCATAAGCAACATCATCAGCCAACATGGATTCAGCATCACGATTATCGTAATAACTAGAGAAAATTCTACGACGTAGTAGGAAAATAATAGCAATTAGAAGGATGAGTACACCAAAAATACCACCCACCACACCACCAACTATTGCACCCTTACTATCTGAAGAGCTTGAGCTTGAAGTTGATGATGAGCTTGGTGTTGGGGATTGGGTGACATAAACAATTGAAGTAACAGTTGCAGACGAATTTTCTAAAACTGTTGTTAACAATGAAGTGATTGGAGCTTCTGTTGTCGTAGGAGTTTTGGTTGCTTCACTTGAAGAAGATGTTGTTTGGGTTGTCGTTGTTTTACCCGTGATTGTGTTTTGAGTTGTTGAAGAAGAACTTGAAGAAGATGTTGTTGTTGAAGTAGTAGTGCCTGTTGTAGGGATTGTTGTAGGCTCTGTTGTCGTGGCGGTTGTAAGTCCAGTTCCAGTTCCAGTTCCAGTTCCAGTTCCAGTTCCAGTTCCGGTAGTAGCAGTATCGGCAGTAGAACTTGTATCTGAAGTAGTGGATGTTGTAGAAGATTTTGACGAAGTATCCGAGCCATCTGTATAACTAGCTAGATCTACGTCTGCTTGTGCTAGAATGTCATACGCTGCTGCACCACCACATAGTTCAGAAGGAAATCCAACACATGAAATTGAACACGAAGACGACGTTTCCACATCCGAAGGGTATTCCGAACCACAGTAACATTGATTACCGTTAAACAGTGCAAAAAAGTCCGATCCTGAGCATGAATCTGCACAATATTGTGACGATTGCCATGTATATGTGTTTGCCAATGTGTATGAATCTGGGATGTCTGCAAAACAACCTATACTTTGACCATCTGCATCAACTCCACTAAAAAGTACAAACGACGTTAACAAAAAAAGTGTGGGTATACTAAGAGAAGGCATGTTCCATATGTTAATTATACCTTTGTTTGCTTCTTCTCCTATCTTTCCTTTATTATCTGTGTATCTTTGTAAGCAAGTTTTTGACGCCACGAAAGTTGAAAATTTTCCAGACTCCCAACTCCCGTGCACCGCCACAAATTGGCTTTTTGCGAAATTAAAACATGTCCGTGTTTCCCGGAAGAAGGTAAAAGAAGGTGGATTGTTCTAAGGTCAAGCAATGACAGGAAGATCCGATGCTATTCCAGAAAATGAGCGTTCAGTTTTTGAGAAGTTGACGGTGCTCAGACACCAGTTGTCTTTAATTAAAAGAGACCACTCCAAATTCATGAATTCGAAAGAAATTGCGGAAATTTACAACACCGTTTTAACATACACACAAGATTTGAAACATATAAGGGAATCTAGCAATACGGCAGACGGCGAAACGACAAATAAGGTGGATGTCTTGATTGATGAGATTTTCCAGCTTTTATCACTTTGTTTTGTCACGTGTGGTTTGTCCAATACAGCACCTGCAACGTATGCTTCATTATCAACCGTTCAAAGATTACTAGAACATTTGCACGAATCTTCCATTTACACTCCTCATGATTTGAAGCCAATTAAAGAAAGATTAGATGAAATTTCAGTGATTATTAAATCCGTCAATAACGATGACGCCACTAATAATACAGAAATTAACCTTTTAAATAATAAATTAAGCATCTGTTATAATGAATATAACAACATGATTGATAGAATTGCACATTTGTCTCTTGATGTTAAATCTTTAATGGATGATTTACTTGATATCAAGTATAAACTTTTTAAAATGATCACTGAAGATGTTCATGACACAGAAAAAATCGAAAATTTGTCATTGGATTTGAATAACTGCCAAATTAAGGCTGAAAATATCTTCTCTAATGATCCAAATAAGAGTGGTAGTGGTTTAATCAAAGGTTTGATTGATAACTGTTTTAACTATTTAAATGATTTACAGTTAGGTATCGATAGGGTTGATCCAAATTTGAGTTCAATTTATGAAAAATTGTTGAATTTAAAATCAATTTTGGAAAATTTATTATTAACTAAAAGATGGACTCTAAGAACGACAGACATTTTTAATTATCAAAAACAATTGATTGAAATTGATAATTCAAGAATTGATGGTTACTTCCTCAATAAAGATTATAAAGGCCAATCTGTTCTTCTCTACCTTTTAAGATCAGGTTTTGCAATCATCTATAAATTATTAGAATCCTCTGAACCGGTTTCTGAGTCTTTACAACCAATTCACAACCAATTATCAACCATTAGAAGATGTTTATTAGATTTGAAAAGAATGGGTGGCATTTCTTCAATTAGAGAATTGTATCCATATCAATTAAAACTAGATTCAATCGATAATATGAAGGTTGACGGTAAATTTATGATTCAGGGGCAAATACCCGAAGGTCAAGCTACAGTTACTGCACTATTAGCCGAATGTTTTGATATTGTACATGAGCTAAAAATTGATTATTATGATCGTGATGATTCTCTTGAATTTTATGATGATCATGTTAAACCGAAATATAGTGTCATAGGTACAAAAGCCTCCCAAGACTCAAATTATGATTATAATCATGCAGACGATGAATTGAACAATGAAAGATCAAAATCCAAAGATCAAAGTTTTGATGAACATCTAAATCATTCCACAGCAAAAGATTTAGGTACACTAAATTATCATGATGAGTCTGAAGATAATTTAGTGAGTTATCCAAATAGTATATGTGAAAGTATCGATGCGGAATAGACACTTTAAGTTATTTTTAACTTCTCTTTTTTTTTCTTTGATCTGCCTTTTTTTATTCAATTCTTGCATTATATTTTTCTTCTGATAGAATTCTTGTTTTTTCATATAAATATTTTATTTGCTACTTTATCCTATGTTATTTATTTACACGTTTATTTATATCATATATATATATATATATATATATATATATATCCACATTTATAAACAATATGTTCGGGTTTTACAATTCTAACTTACGTATTTCCTGAGACTTTCGATTAGCTGGATAACATCACGAGCTTTTACTCCTGGGTCGTTGGGATTGAGCAACATAAAAATACTATTCAATTCTTTGATTCTGACACTATCATTAAATAACCGAGTAAATTCTTCGATCTTTAATAAAAAATTCTCAGGATTTGCGGTATCTGATTGAATAAATGCACTAATGATACAAATTAGATCGTCAGGAAGCGCTGACATACCACCTAATATGCATTTAGAAATATCAGTAGTTACATTTGTTATCCATTCATACTCAAATTGTTTAAGTTTTGTCATTTCTTCAATAAGTTGCTTAATTTTGACTCTCGCCAAACCAGCAGTTGATGCAATTTTATAACCTTCAAAAAATAAATCAAATCTATCCATATCAGAATATCTAAGAGGTGGTAATTTAGATACCAATATAGTGATAGCCTTTTCAAGATCAAAATTCTTTAAAATTAAAGACTTCATTAAATGTAACATTAAATCCAGTGGAATTAATGTGCTTGGTCGTGAAAAAAATATGTTTAAATTAACGTCTTTAGTCAAGTCTGTCTTTATTGGCGCATCCCTATTTGAAGTAAATTCTAATACTGTGCAATCAATTTTTGTTGGTTTGTTATGTTTCTGTGCAATATCTCTGAAAAAATTAGTCATATGAAGAGGATTGGAATGGATAACAAATGAGTTCTTAACAATATTATCAACTTTATATTTTATTTGAGATAGCCTATAAAACTCTGGATTAGTAGATAGTAATGGTTGGTCCAGCTTTACATTTCTTTTGTTTTGTAAATCATATTTATCACCAACAGATTTCCATTTACCTTTAACATTTTCTAATCTTTGAGTGGTTTTAAAAATATCTTCATAGCTTAAGTCACTAAAATAATCATAGAAAATTCGATTCTCCAAAAACCTATCATCCTGTGTTATCATCATTTCAATAGTCTCTAGAAATGTTGGCTTCCATGATCTCATTGGATTTTCTGCCGCAAAATTGTCTTTAAACCTATGATAATTACGTGTAGTAATCTGAACATCAACAGCTCTTTCAGAAATAAATAAAATATCAGAATTTGCCAAAAGATCTATACTGGGACATATTAAAATATAGCTTTTATCATCAGAGCCAACAAGTGGTCTAGTTGTATCTTGCGGCATCATTTGAAGAGTTTTATTTAAAGGAAATGGGACTAAAAATAAATTTGGGTTAAAAGAATAAAGATTGCTACTTGAAACGAGAGACTGAATAAAACATTCCTTGGTTGAAAGATACATTTCATTAAGTCTTTTAACCAGCAACATAAAATAACTTTTTCCTTCATCCTCATCTGCTGAAAAATACAAAAATTTATCATTATCAGAGGTTTTAAAATAGTATGGTAATACTTTTAGTGCAAAGCCATGATAATACTTAATAGAAGTTCTTAATTTATCAGTTATTTCAAAATAGTGAGATCTCCATACTCGGTAAATTTCTCTTAACTTTTCATTCTTATCTTGATCTATGTTAAATTCCCATTCATCCCTAACTATAACCATTCCAAATCTATTTCTTCGTAGCGGATCTAAATTCCACCTAACTATAGCTGAACTTTTAGAATCTTCAGCTTTCATTGAATTATCATGTTTTATTTGTTTTTCTAGACGCCGCTTCAAAGTGTCTTCATAGTAAATATCACTCAGCCATGTTCTACTCTTTGTACTAGACCAGCTGTTACTCATATTTAATTTATTATAATCATAGCAGAAAAAAGATGGAGTGTATTCACTCATTTTATAATTTTCAAACTCTTCAGTTTTCAACCATGACTCCACAAAAGCTAAGCCATATCTACGAGGTATTGATAGGTACTTTTCATCAATCAAACTTAAATCACCATTATGTATAACGACCAGTTTTCGCACTATATCGTAAACCCTTCGTTTATGAGTTTCCAGACAGTCAAAATGTGGATTAGTCATTGAAACAACGACGACATCATGAATACAATCCAAAATGATTCTCATTGTACCTGGACAGCCATTTGCAGTACAAAATACAAACTTTTCAAATATATATCTTTTATTGTCGAATGTCCCAGTCCCATGCTTATTTTTATATTCATTTCTGAATTCATTATCAGGTTTAATTTCATTGTCATCAACAGTCAAATATACCCATTCTGCAAATTTGGGGTTTTCATTAACATTTTTATAAATCATTGATTTGTTGAACACGCTCCGCCTCTCTAAATCTGTATCCAATTCATGGTGTTTGATGCGTCTATCACCTTTATAAAATTCTCTCTTGCTATAGTGATGTTTGTATGAATCGACTAGACTTGATTTTGAGACAGGCCCCAAAACATCAATTTCACATCCTCCCGTACCCGAGGATCCAGCTCCAAACATAGCTGACAATTTCGATGCATCTCCATGCATTGATCTAAGAAAGGGGTAGACATGTGCAAATTCATCAAATTCAAAAACGTAATTTCGGCCCGATTCCAAACATGTAGCCATCCTTGAGTAACGTCCAATATATCCCATTTTGAATATACTCCTAGCCATACTGTCCCAAATGTCATCCGGCGAGTTTAAACCTTCATACTGATGCATATCCAAACTATTGTACAGTTTCATGTCTTTGATATAATTCTCATCGCTTTTTAAATTGGCTCGTTGTAAATTCTCATAATTCTTTTCCACATATGCAATATATGCCTGCATATTCAATTGCACACCTGCATCTCCATGTGGTTGCCTTCCCAAAATAAATTCCATTTTGTTTAACAATGCAACAGCTTTATAAAAAGAAATGAGCCTAATTCAGATGTGAAAATTCATGTTGAATTTTCTCGCGGTCGAAGTTTTACATTTGAAATTTGTGGGTGAATTGACCCTGGATCTGTTGAACAGGCAAAGCTACAGGCCAGAATAAGGGAAAAGTAGAGGATAAAGGATAATTAAATAACAGCAAGGTTTAGCTTTTATATTAAATAAGAAAATATTTGAAAAAGAAGTGAAAATATATGTTAAAACGCCATGTCTAGATTATTAGACATCTTACCAACCACATCAAGAGAAGAGTACCATGAACTTTCATATAGCTGGAGTTTTTGGCAACATTTTAGACTGCCTAGTGTTTCTAATTTAAAAGAGCATGAAGAAAAAGAGAAACAAAATGAAGAGGAAGTGCAAGAAGAGAGAAATGTCGATACTCTGAGAGATGCACAGTATTTACAAGAGACGACATTGTTGAAGTTCCCTAAGATTTATTCAAGTGGTCATGAACAAACAGAAATTATCGATTCTGTTGAACAATTTTGGTTGTCATTAGTGAATTTGAAAAACATTGAGGAAGTTTCAATTGATACGGAATATTTTTTTTTCAAAAATGGAATTAAACCGTTATGGGAAGATGAATCCAATAAAAGAGGTGGTAAATGGTCCTTCAGCTTTGCAAATACACAGTTCAAATCAAGAAGGTTAGGAATTTGTGTATTTTGGGAATTACTTTTACTGAAATTAATTAGCGGGAAGTTCATTGATGACAGTATTAGTCTACCACTGAGTAAAGAATTATTGGACAATCCTGAATTTGAAGATGTTGAATGTCATAAAAAATTGAGTAATGAGGAATTGAATAAACTTATAATGGATGATATTGCTGGATTGGTGATCAGTGTAAGAAATAAAAGAATCATTTTAAGTATATGGAATACACAATTAAGTTATGATAAATATAAAACTGAAAATGGAGTTCAGGGTAATATCAAAAGTGAAGAATATGGATGTACATACAGAGAAAAGTTAAATATGAAAAATAAGTTTATATATGAAGAATTAGGATTGACAACTTATCAATTCAGGCAGTTGATACTTGATTCTTGTATTAAAACAATGAATGAAGCATTTGATTTGGTTAAAGAAAAAGATAGTAGTAAAGAAAAAGATCCAGCATATAAAAGACAAGTTTTTAAATATACACCACATTTTAACGAAGGTGTTATGGATCTAAAAAAGAATAAACTTGGGTTCAAGAAAGAATGGAACAACCCAAAATTTAATAAATTCAATGAAAATGGAAACCATAATGATAAACTCAGTAATTTAGGTAGGATCAGAAAAAAGATCGAATTTAATGAAGAGGGGTTAGTAGTTGAAGAATTGAACGTTCTAAGCTCAATGAGATCCAAATGGAACAAACGTCGAGCTCTAAACTAATGCGAGCGTAATTAGGGAATGATTTATGATATAAATTAAAAATAATAAATATTTATATAGTAATAATAATAAAAATAAAAATAATACTAATAGTGATAGTTTCGGAAACTAATAAGCGTGAATGTATGAAATGAAGTGTATGAAGTAGAGGCCTGTATGCCGTTGATTAAAATTTAGCAGTTGCAATTGCATGGTCGTCACCACCTACTAAACCTAAAGTTTTTGGAGTTAAGTAATCTCTCTTCTTAACATATGGAGCACCAACTGCTTCGACATCAAGATCAGATCTATCCTTAGCCAAGTGTTGTTGCATAATGACCATCTTGTAAGTTTCTAGCTTGTGTCTTCTACATTCAACGTAATCACCAATAAATGCCTTACATTCGTCGTTGTTCTTTGTGTTTTCGTTAGTCATACATTCAAGTGCCTTTTGGAAAGTACCAAAACATCTGTTAGGACCACCGACTCTGCTCACTTGTTGAATCGCCATTGTTTGTCTGCTTAAAACTTCAAATGTTGGAAAGAGTTGTTTGCTGGTGATGAAATCTTCATGAGGGGAGTTGAAGAAAAAGTTTGAGCGCATGGAAAAAAAAGACGATCGGCTTGACCCGAAAACCTTGTCAATAGGAGTTTTTCCTTTGGTATGGGCGAAATCAGAGGCAGAAACAGGGAAAGAAAGAGGCAGGTGAAGAATGTGGGAGTTGATACGGAATTAGATCAAGAGAGAGTTTTTGGAAGTTACCATTGGACAGGAAAAGCGAGTAGAAATGCATATATCGACAGTGCAGTTCCAATTTCTACAATTATCATTAATGCATTGACGCCAGAACAGATCGAAAGCTATGGGTTACTGGTGAGATTGGAAGAAATCAATAAAATGTTTGAAACAGGAACATGGATTTTGCCAGATGAAAGAGATCGTTCACCTTCTCCAGAACCCATTTATGACAGTAACGGTAAGAGAAAAAATACTAGAGATGTAAGACATAGGAAACACATGGACGATGAGAGACATTTTTTGGTGGATAGATTGGTTAAATTAATACCAGATTTTATTATCCCTTCATGGTACAAACCAAGAGTGGTGAAATTTGTGGAAAAATTATATATTAAAACCGACGAGTATCCGGATATAAATTTTATTGGTTTACTTATTGGTCCTAGAGGTAATACATTGAAAAAATTACAAGAGGAATCAGGAGCAAGAATAGGTATTAGGGGTAAGGGATCGGTTAAAGTAGGTAAAAATACCTCGATTTCACCAGATTTAAACAATTTGCAAGAACAATTACATTGTCAAATAGTTGCCGATTCACAAGATAAAGTTGATGTGGCCAAGCGATTATGTCAAGAGATTATGGATAAAGCGATTTTTTCACCTGTTGGAGCCAACGATTTGAAGCGTGATCAATTGAGAGAGTTGGCTAAATTAAATGGTACTTTTAGAGATGATACCGAACGTGCTTGTCCTATTTGCGGGGAGCCAGGGCACAAGAAAGCTGCCTGTACATTCAACAAATCGAATTTTACAAACTCTATTGTCTGTTCAAAATGTGGTAATGTCGGGCATTTAGATAAAGACTGTACTTTTGTCAAATCTGAAGTTGATGTTAAAATGGATAAAGAATTTGAAAATTTCATGGCCGATTTAAACAGCGATGAAGAATCAGAAACAGTATTGACCAAACCATCACAACTACCTTTACCACCACCACCTCATCCTTCTCAAATCCAAGCTCCTGTGACTGATATAAATAGATCAATATCAAAACAACAGCTTCCACCTCCACCTCCCCCAGCACCACTATCAACAACAACAACTACTTCTCCTTATCCATCTTCTCATACCTCTGCACCGCAATTGCTGCCTCAAAAGAGACAATTGAGTCCAGCTGTACATGATTCTCATGGTAGTTATAAAAGACCGCAATATGACCAATACAACCAAGATTATGGATCATCGTACAACCAACAATATAAACGATATAATCAAGGGTATGGATTTGATTATAATAATAATGCTACATATGATACATATAAACAAGGGTACGGTGGATATAATCAATATAACCAATATGGAAAATACGGTGGATATAATCAAAATGGATATTATAATAAACAAAATGGATCCAGGCCAAATCATATGTCACCAGGACCAAGTTCAACACCACCACCACCACCACCACCAGCGTCAGCAGCAACGACAAATATAGCACCAAGTGCTAG
>JAJMJV010000040.1:0-62757 GCA_030563725.1 Pichia awuae
CGCCGCTCGCTGCCCCGTTGCCCTTCAAGTCCAAAACTAGACTCTTTTCCCATATAGGTACTCCAGACCCACTTATGTGGCGCGCCCAAATCCGCCTTGGGAAATCCGCTTTTTTGTCTTTTTTCTTCTTTTTGGCCTCTTTCGACTTCGCACCTGCGCATTTTTCTCGCAGTTATGTCTGGCACGTGCTCCCTATCTTATCTTGGCAAAGTATCTTTCAGCCAAAATATATATGCGACTTATAAACGCAAATTTTATTAAAATATTGAGTTATTGAAACCTTACTACTACACTTTATAGTTTGTGCCTTAAGATGTTGTGTAGTCTGATAATGAACATCTTCTAACATAATATTAGGAATTAGCAATATAGCCCTCTATCAATTGGTACTTTTTAACTACAAAATTACACATAATATTAAATCTTGCTGTCGCTGTTGGTCTCCAATGAGTCTAGAGTGTAAAATATCCATTCTTTATAATATATATTGTCGATGTTAAAAAACTATATATTTTATATATCTAAACTTATGTATGTCTAGGTGGGATACCTCCTTATATAGATCTACGTATAGTTTGTTAAGAGTACTATAAATAAATGCCTCATTAAGACATGACCCTTGCATAATAGCGTTATCAATTTGTCATGTCATGTAAAAATGTATGTAGTTAAAAAATTACCATAGTATATTTCATCATTAAATGTAACTTCAATAGGAGTTATATTTTTGCAATTTTTAAAATCAAGATGTCTATACCAAATTCCTTTTTCTTTATATTTATTTAACATATCATTCATAATAACTTTATTATTATAAAATTTTGCTATAGTATATATATCTAAATCAGGTTCTAAATTCAAGTGATGATAATAAAGATCTTGATTTTGAATACATAAATTTACTGCAAAATTATATTGTAAATGTTTATGTTTGTCTAATATATTTTCAAGAAAATATTGAGTATTAATCATCTTATATGTAAATAAATAAAAAATATCGTATTCTTCTATTAAATCAGGTCTATAAATTTCAAAAACCATATAATTAGAAAGAGCTATAGAACATTGTTTATAATTAAATTTATTTTTATTAGATAAAACATAGTGAGATAAAGAAAAATCTAATCTTATATCATTTAATGTAAAATCAAAATAAGGTATTAAAAAATTATTATTATATATTATATTTTCTAAAGAAGAATAATTAGTTTCATACATTTCATTTAAACACATATCATCATAATCATGATCAATATCTTCTATATCATCTTTTGAACAACGTTCAGCATATCCTTCGAAATATAAAGTAAAAATATTTAATCCAGGATGTAAAATATTATATATTCTAAAATCATTTGTTAAATCAGGTAATTTAAAATCAAAACATTTAGCTAAATGATCTAAAAAAAGTTCTTTTTTAACTAAATTACATTTATCAAAAACATCTTGCCAACCATTTAAAATAGATAAAATAGCTACTAAATAATGATATTTTTCATTATATTGTAATATTTTTAAACAAGTATTTTTATTAGGACTTTTTGGATACCAAAAATTATAAGGAACATGTTTTTTAATTAAATCAATTTCTTCATCAACTTCATTATTCATAATATATGCAGCTGAAAAAGTTCTTAAATTATCAGAATTAAAATCAGTAAAATGATAATAATTATAAACTGTTTTGGCAAAATTAAAATTAAATCTTATTCCCCTATTTAAATGACTAGAATAAATATTAAATCTTGAAAAAGGATTAAAAAATCCTTGATACAACAAAAACATATCATTATCATTAACTTTTTTGGAAATTTGATTAATTCTTTCTGCTTCCATTATTTTAAAATGTGAAAAATTTTCAGATTGTTTTTTTTTATATTTAAATTTGTCAACTGTGAACCTCTATCTCCTCCTTGTGAACTTAAATTAGTTCGAGATTTTATCAGTTAGAGATTTTATTAGTTAGAAATTCATTCTGCCCACTTATGTGGCGCGCCCAAATTCGCCTTGGGAGATTGGCTCCTTCAATCATGTTTGGCATGTGCTCTATTATTCTTATTTTATCATGATAAAAGGTATGCTTTAAACAGAATATTTATGTGAGTTATACACACATCATTTACTATAATGCTGCAACATTTAAGGTTTACATATTAACTGTAGTGCTTTACATTTTAGGTGTAGTATAGTTCGATAATTAACATCTTGTTAAATAACGGTAGAAAACAACAATATAGCCCCAAATGAAGTGGGCAGTTTTATTACAAATTTACACGTATTATTAAATCTTGCTGTTAGCACAGTTAAAATATGATATTCTATAACTGGAGCTCAAATTGATAAAAACCCGTTCTTCTTTTTTGACATCAATATCCAACTCATAATCATGGCCAAATAGAGCTAGTTGAATGGCTGTATGTGCCAACTTTTTAAATGAAATGGAAACCATGATATTACCAGAGATGTGATATATGGCTGATCATCCAATTTAAGCCAGTTCTTATACTTTAAACTGTATAGAGCCGTGTGTCTTTCTGTAAACCTTCTTATTTATTAATCAAATCTTTAAATTCTTTCCACATCTGTTTATTTCTCGGGAAGTTTAAACTGTTTACTGAATTTCACCTATTAATTTTTTTTAATTGTAATGCATTGTTTGAAAGGTTTAGCCCAGTGAATTAAGTTTATGCACAATGGGCAATACATCATGATCCATAATATCCCAATCTTAGTTATATACTTCCTACCAAGTAATGTAATTCTACAGATTCTTTGTCTTTTATAGCCAATGTATTTCTAGTAAATCTTGACCTTTTTAATACTGCTAAAATTTTATCTCCATTGATTATTTCTGCTAATCTTTCTTTAAATCTTTTTTTTTAATTCCAATTGTCGTTTCACCTTCAGTTGGTGTTTTCATATATTTTGATAAAACTAATTTGTTTTAGTATGTGCATACTGTGTTTGAAAATTTTAATCAGATGGATTGGAAATAACCTTCATGCTTTTTGTTATCCCTATTTTTAATAACCTCAATTTAATTTTATACCTGGTTGTCTTATGTATTTCAGTAACGTCGCCAATATAATTTAACTCTAGCTCAATTGAATTAAAACAGTATTTGGGCATCAGTAATGGTAATTTTGATCACGCTTCACTTTTTGCTTTTTATTGATTCTTTGAAAGGTTTTCTTTTTTTCAAAAAAATTGATAAATCGAATAACTAAATACAGATTCGGCTGTAGGGTTAAAATCGATAAAGTTCTTTATCAATCAGTTGGTTTTTTTGAATGAGCATATTATGCTAATGTCTGATTGGTAATCTGTGTTGGAGAGAAAAAAACAAAAAAAACACTTAGGTCACAAAATCTCAAGGTCAAAGTAACACCTGATAAAGGTATCCTTGTTAAATATACAGTAATGAAAAGTGATTTCTTCATTTAGCTTAACTTTCCAAGTTTAATAACATCTTTGTTTTGTTGAATGTTGTAAAACTTTCCAGTGAGTCCGTAAACAATCTTGTTTTTATTCAATGGCGACTACTTAAATCAAAAAATATGGTCCATCATAACATGAACTTAACTTGATACACAAACATATTTATCATGCCAAAGTTGTCTAGTGGGGTTTTTGTTTCTTAAAATATTAATCTGTGGTTTCACATTCTTCTATAAAAAAATAGTAGGGCATTTGCCTCCTTCAAAAAGCACATGCAGTCCTTATATCTAACACATTATTCCTTTAGTAAAAAATTGTCTCTTATTGTAATAGCTTGTCTGGTTTTAATTACTGAATAAATAAAACTGAAACTTTTGTTGATAATGTAACGCCGTACATTTTATTAATCTATTTTTTTCCATTTTCGCCAAAATATTAATGATGCAAAAATTAAAGCACATAAATTTAACAATTTCAAATCAAAAAGGGATATAATGTAGACTTGCAAATATAAAATGAAAGATTGGAATTCAAAATTATAATTTCTTTGATACAATTTTTATTATTGTGTAAGTTTAAGTTAATGAAACATGGTGTTCTCCAATTGTAAAACTTTTGCTAGTAATAAGTTCTGTAACAACCCCCTTTTGAAACTCAATCGTTAACCTTTTGCAGTTCGGCTCTAAGTCACTCTCACTTGGGTGTCTGCAACCTCTAAAAATGTTTACAACAAGATGCGATAAGTAGAATTGTAAGCATTGAGTCTCAATTTGTAGATGTTTGAAATAAAACTTAATAGATGACGCAATGAAATGCAAAATTTTCAACTTGGAACTTTCAAATAAAAAACATGGTATATGAAGATTAAATTCGTGTTGAATGTATTTCCATCTTAAAGATCATTTAATTTCATTTAAATCAAATCAAACTATTATTAATATTGCATTTTTCCATTAAAAACAATTATCAAATAATCGTTTTAATTCTGATAAACGCAATGTTCTCTATGTCGTTCGTGAAATAGAATCATATTTCAACCGATATAACTTCTTTTTACGTTGGTGTTGTGTCAATGAATTTTAGTAGAAAACCAATCGTAGATATGCCTGCCTACTTAATCCCAGAATAGTTTCGCCAAAAAAGACATAATGTAAATGTAAACAACTACAACATCCATAAAAACGCGTTTTGGCAGTGTACAGATGTGTGAATATTTCTGCAAAAAGGTGATTTTCAACGATTTACTCCAAACATTTAGGACAAGGAATGTGGTAAGAAGCGGGTCACTGAAATACAGCAGCTCTAAAGTTTATTTTGAAACAACTTTCAAATGATTAACATTGGTCTTTGCTAACTTGTGGTTTACTTTTTTTTTTACACATTCTGAAAATTAAAGGTTTTCATACACAACTCCAAAGTCAAATGTTTGAAAAATCGAGTAAAAAAGTATTCTGCCAATTTAAGGTGAAAATGTCTTGATTTAGGTAAATAAGATACTGTGAAAATATACCAAGCTGGTTTAATAGGTGATATAAGCTCTATCAAGAAATATAGATAGTGAATTTAACATCTGAGTTGCTTGTCACCACAACAAACATTCTTGTTGTGTTTGAGCACGATTTTAGCTTTTTATCGCTGCTGTTAATTGTAACACGCGTTTTTGTTTTGCTTATGTTCAGAACAAAATAAAAGAATCTATTTAATATAGTAAGCAATATAGCGGTTGTGCTTTAAGAGAACAGCAAATAAACGTTCTTTTATTGTTAATTGATTAAACTTTGGAATTAAAAAATAACATGTTGGCAGCTGTAACATGGTATAGCTACAAGACTTGAGGGTGTGATTATTATAAATTTGACAAAAAACACGTACAAAAATCTTATATTGAGTTTTATCCAGGATATTGGGGTAGTTATGATCACAAGGCTGAATTAATTGCAGAAATTTTGAAGTTAGTTTTATCAAAATATAAGGATTAAAATTTTGTGCACAGTAAATAACTTCAATTATATATTGTCAAGATGATACAAAGATATCCAATAAATAATGTTTCAGGAGTTTTCTAATGGAAATGAAAAACCAAAACATAAAAACTACATGTTGTGGTTTTCCCAAAGATTTGATTTTGAATTCAATATAAGAAATTCATCAATGTGATCTATGTTTCAAATCCGTTCAGTCCATTGAAAAAACCACAAAACACGTCAACAGTTTTGATGAAATTTAAGTAAAGTATCTAGAAAACACTTTTGCAAACCAAACACGCTGTTAAAAACATTTTAATGTGCTAAAATGATGGTATTTCCATTAATTGTTTGCCAGAATGAAGGTCATTATGGAACTGCGAAAATTTGCAAAATGAGCTATATTTTCAACAGTTTCTTTGAAATAATTTCTTTTTAATAGTTTGAAAAGTACTCTAGAGATTACTATCAATGCATTTACCAAATCATCAGAAACTTTTTTTATTTGTTATCCCGTTATGCTCAAATTGCCAATAATTCAATAGGGTTTTGTATATTGCGTTTTCAGCTCATATGATGCTGTTTTTAAACGTGTTTATAAAACTAATAACCACATATTTTCATTTAATAAAAAAAAGATCTTTAAGTGGCAGTTTTATCCAACTGACAAGATCGGAGGAAAAACTAGTGTTTCAAAAACGAAGGTAACTGGTGAAATGTACAAAAGTATTTAGATTGTCCAAACAATTATAGTGCTAATACGATAGAAATGTTATTTATTTTGAATTCCAGAGCAGGTCCAGCACATGAGTGTGCCGAAATCTAAAACTCAACAACAAAAGGAGTAAATAAGCTTTTGTTGATCTAAATCTTTATTGGTTTTTTTCAACTGCAAAAAAAACTTTGCACATTTTATTAAATGAAATTACGACTTTGGACTCTTTAAACGTAACTCTACTATTTCCTTATAAAAAATTAAAGGTATTTCTAATTCATCAATTGAGAATACATACGTTGAGTATAAAAAAAACGTAAAATCAAACTACGTGTTAATATATAATCTTCTCAGAATCAACATGTAAATTATCTTAATATGTTCTCATCAAAAAGACAGACAGAATAAAGAGTATCATCATCTTCAATAGTGGCACAACCCATCTCTTGATTATTGACGTCACCATAACCGTCACTATGAGTCATTTCGTCGTACATAATTTTAGCATTATCCAAACTAACGGCCCCGGCCATTTTACCCCACATAGCATCGCCTGTAGGTGTTGCAGATGATTGCATATAACTTGAAACAGCAGTAGATGCAGACTCGATCAAAGAAGAAGCAGGAATCAGCCAAGTAGGACTATTACTCCCCGCAAGATCCATCAACTTGAGGAGAATTCTTCTGTTGTGTTTAGATCCAGTTTACAAACAGCGTAAATATTGATATCGATAACCTCACTGTAACATCCAACAATTGTATAAGACTGGGTAAAGAGAATTTCCGTAAACTCTGGAACTGCATTAGCATCAGACATGACCATGTTCTTTGCGTTTGCAGTTGTAAGTGCCCCGGTAAAATTTGCATATAAAACGTTATTATCTGTCGGGATATTTCCTGTAATATGATTTGACCACACACTCTCAGCTTCAGAAGCAAGTTCTGTATTTTTTCTATAGGAATTCTAGTACCATGATTAACAATCACAACATTTTAAAACATAAATGGAAGTGTAAAGAAGCTGGTGCTGGAACTAGTGCTAGAAAGGGTGTTGAAAATGGTACTTAAAATGGTTCTGGAAATAATGCTAAAAAAAGAGGTATCAAGATGTGGATTTATACTTGCTGAACTCAATGTTGAGTCGCTCAAACTTGTAGAAGGTGCTGGAATTCCATACGATGAGTCGAAAGACAACCTATTAATAATACTACTATGACACTTTAAATGCTTTTTCTAAAACAAATTTACTGCTACCCGTTAAAAGTCGAAGGTATTATTTATTTGAATCATAAAAAAATAAAAAATGAGAGTTAAATAAAAACAAGTCAAAATTGGTGACAATCAAGTAAAAATATATCAAATCTTAAAATGAAACAACCATATGAATCATTTTATTACGTATTATTTTCTTCAAAAAGACAGACAGAATAAATTATGCCTTCATCTTCACTAGTTGCGCAGACAAAATCATGCATATCTTTGACATCAAAACCCTCGGAATAACTCATATCTTCAAACATAACCTCAACATTTTCTACACTAATAATTCCGGTCACTTCACCCCACATAGCAGGATCTGTAGGTGTAGCAGATGCTTGCATATAGCTTGAAACAGCAGAATCAGCAGAAGCTGTTAAAGAATAATCAATATTCATGTTGGTGTTAGTCTCCTGTACACGTGTATTCAGCCTGTTGTTAAATACATCTGTGGTGTTTATATTCAACACACAGAAACCGCAAATTAAAACACCGATAACCTCACCGTAACACCCAACAATTGTATAATCCCTATTTAATAAAATATTTATAGTCTCCGGAGTCGTATCGGCAGCATGATAGAGCATGTTCTCTGAATTTGGAACTGTAAGGGCACCTGTGTAATTTGTATATAGAACATTAGTAGCAGTAGGAAAGTTACCAGCCATATAATCTGGAAACATACTCTTAGCTTGAGCAGCTGCTTCTTCATTTGGTTCTAAAGGTGAACCACGAATTTTTGACATATCTTCATAAATTTGTTCAATAAATTCTTCGTCACTTAGCGTATGCACAACAGCACATAACGTGAATAACATCGTGCCGTTGGAAACTTCTGCACAACCAATAGCATTAGAATCATCAGTGAAAATCGTAGAACCAGAACTATACCAACTTTCAACAAGAAGGTCTGCGGCACCACTGTCTGCAGTGTCGGTAACAAGTGTTCCAGCAACCTCAGTACTATCAAGCCCCATGCCCTGTCCTTCTAAGTACATTGAGTAATATGACGTGACACGAATGCCAGCGGTTGGGGTTAGTCCAATGTTCCAAGTAAGAGGGCTTTCAGTAGGTCTCAATTCGTTTATTTTAATGACTAATTCAGACATAAATGGAATGGAGACAGTACTAGAACTAGTGCTGGAACTGGATGGAAAGATGGAGCTAGATGGGAAGCTGGAGCTAGATGGGAAGCTGGAGCTAGATGGGAAGCTGGAGCTAGATGGGAAGCTGGAACCGGTACTGGAAATAGAAGATGTGGTATCAAGAGATGAGGTTGTACTCGATGAGCTCAAAGTCGAGTCACTCGAACTTGTAGAAGTAGCTGAAGTACCATACGATGAGTCGGAAGAAATCCCAGTAGGAGATTGATTCGAAGTTGTTGACGTTTTTGAATAATCAATATATGTTTCGGTGTAATACCAATCTGTTTCAGTTTCATCACAAGTGATACTTGCTGCAAACGAAGGCAAAACCAATAAAATGAAAGTTAGAAAAATAGAAATTATCTTCATTGTATTCAAATGATTGTATTCAAATGATTGTGTTCAAACGATTGTATGTGTGTTTCAAAACCAAAATTTTTGTTTTGCTAGAGTTATGAGTAGAAAATAGGAAAACGGGTCTTTATTTAATCTAAACATTATGATGGTATCACTATCAGCGGATGGCTTTAAATCACAAAAATTTAAAGTCGGACATGCTAATACCATTTAAATGAACGGCCACTCACAGCCCAAACACCAAATAGCCTAAAATGGAAATTAAGAAGCATTTTCTAAAACCCAAATAATAATAGTAAATATTCATTTGGGAATAAATTGCATCGTTCCTGTATAAATTGTATGTTTAAACTTTCTTTAGTGTCTGATGCTTTGACAACATCTTTGCAATGTCGGAAAAATAGAATAACAACTACAAACTTTTCCCAAACGGGTAATCGCAACTTTGAGCGCGCACAACTCCGATTGTTTACTCCAAATTGTTTAGCTCCACATTCGGAAAACATCATGATGACACTGGGAATCAGTTGGTGTGCTATTTTGCTTTGAATTCATCTTTGGGCAGGATTGAACTGTTTTTTAGCCTAAAATGGTAATCATTTTGGTAAGATATTTTTAAACAAGTTCAATCCGAGAATTCTCCAGTACCTTTTTGGTATAAGTTGGTGATTTTTGCAGATCATACATTAAAAGTCTTGAAAAAGTAAGCTATTTTTTTACAAGCTTATTGTTTAGATGTTCAAAATACTGGGCCCGGTTTTAAGCAAAAACATAAAGACAGTATTCTCACCCCATGTCATAAGTATGCAATACAAACCATAAAGTTTATAATATTTTTTAAAGCGTATATATATAAGTAAGTTATTTTTTACTTTCTTGAATTGTGAGAAAGTTGTCACTGCTTTTGATGTATCTAAAAGTTTTTTAGTACAAAGTTTTTTTTAGTACAAAGTTTTTTTTAGTACAAAAGTTTTTAGTACAAAGTTTTTTAATGCAACAATGCTTTGAGACTTGTGATATCAATTGAAGATCTTGTGTTTCTGCAAAAAAATAGTTTTGGTTTAGTATTCTTTGCTGCTGAATTCATCTTTATTCATAGGAAATGAATTTATTTTGAGCCTGTTTATTTTGCTTGCTGCCAATTTCATCAATAAATGTTTTGCTTGTTGGAACCAATCATTCTTTTGTTGAGATTTTGTTGCAAACCTTTTGTTCTAACTTTTATAGCATACAAAGATGTTTTCCATTTGATTTCATATAAGAAACCTTGTTCTTTCTACTTTTCCTGGCTTTTTTGACTTCAATTCTAATTGCTTGTTTCCATACCTTTTCTTCAGATTTCCCCCTTCCTTCTCTATTTTTTTATAGCAATTTATATTTTTATTTCACTCTAAACATCCCTTGTATGTTACAAAATTACAAAAGCATTGGTGGATTGCTTTGCCAAATACCGGACTCCACATTAATTATAACATTCACTGCTCCCATCTTCACCACTCTGTTTTAGCAACATACGTTTTTGTATTGCCAATTTTGGTAAATAATAAAATTTAGTTACTTCTAACGTATCGAACAAACACCAATATATGTTTTGCGTTTTTAACATGATAAAACCCGACTTTAGAGTCGTTACCATTTTTCTCAATGATACCACTACTAGCTTATATTTTTGTTTAAAGTCAAAATCTATCTTACAAAAAATTTCATATTATTTCTCTGAAAGGTCAATAGCCTTTAATTTTTTTCTTTATATTTATTTTATTTAAATTCTTGACTACAAATTTTAAAATCAATAACTAGACAGCAAAAAGGAAATAAAAATGAAGGTTTATTTTGCTAAAAAAATTTAAATTTCTTCAGGCCTTGTTATCAGAATAGGACAAATAACCTAAAAACTCTAAAATATTGGATTTTATAATTATATTGTAGCATTTTCTTGTAGTCTTTATTGCTATACGTTTACAGTTAAGACAATTGCGCATGTTTGAAAAAAATCAATTACTTTTTTTGTTTTGAAAAAAAAAAATATTGTTGAAGATGATAACTAGCTCCAAATAAAGTCCTGGAAGAAATAATATTTGAACTTTTGAATAGCTTGTTTGAAGGCGTAATAAGAGTTTGGCAACAAAAATAAATTTTATCTTTACGGTTTGTTTTTAAACATGCAAATCAAATTCATTAATAGATTGAGGTTTTTAAAAGATGTTTTTTCTATTATTTACAATTTTTACCATAGTGTCGATGGCTAGTTTTCATTTACCTCTGCTTACTCAATGACTCTTTCATTTAAGACATAATACTGTATTAAATGTTCTGCCATTTGTTAACTAGTAAAAATCACCGCGAAGAATCTCGCCCTCTTCTTTTATCCCTTTGGAACATCTTTCAATATGCCACCTGATAAGGTTTTTAGTAGGCCATGCTACGAGGCGACTTTTACCAGCGGAAGGAGGGTACTCGATGGTGGGTACTCGATAGTGGGTACTTGTTAGCGGTACTTGTTAGCGGATTTTGGCGGATTTTTGGCGGAATTGAAAACAATACTTGATGAATATTTGTCTTCTATTATTCTGTATTTGTTTTTGTGTCTTTCCATTGCATGCAAATAAGAGAGCGTTTTTTTGCTTACCCAAATTTTGTGCTTAAGAGAAAGATGAAATAATTACCAGCCTTAATTTTAACGCAAAATTTTAAATCAAGTTCCTTTTGAGTATTGAGTATAGCCACTATGTATATATAGCAGATGCTTTAAAACTATTATCTAAATTAAAGTAATTAATTGGGCTTTATGCTCTGTTCTACCTTCTTATTCTTTTGCAAATTCCTTTGTTGCTTTAATTTTTTACATGTCATTTTTGCTGCTGTTCAAAAAAAAATTAATCTCATCATGTGAATGCATCTACCGTATGTATTTGTGTAAATGGTGTTTCTTGAAGACTGTTTAATTAAAGCACCCTTATCGTAGCTTTTTGTGGGCGGGATAAACACGCGCTATTTGATCTTTGCGGATCGAATGCTTCCTAAAAAAATATTAGAAAACACTTGGCTTGAACTGATAAACTTCAGATGAGCTATTTGTTCTAAACAATAAATAACTTAATGATAATTTCATATAGATAAGCAGTAGTTGAAATTAAACCTCTTAAAGTTTTTAAGTTTTGATATTATAGGGATAATATCAGCAAAAATCTAAAATATTGTCTTATCTGGAAGTATGTCATATTAGGAAAAAAAAGCGGTTGCTGTGCAGCCGCAACAATGCTTTTAATTTTTTTAAGCTATCTCTGTTATCAATGATTTTCTATTTAAGTACAACGAAATATCTCAACTTTAAAGATCTTTCAATCAAATCTTTTTATTTTGTATCAAAATCCATAACCATGAGTGAAGAAGAACAAGTTCAAAAGTTTGAAAATTCTAAAACAAACTGTCAGGTTTCTGTTACTGAATTTTCATCAGAGGAAAGTTCCGATCCAGAATCGAAAATTCCAATTCCAAAACTTCCAAAAGCTTTAAAATGGAAAATTGATTTATTGATTATGCCTTTCTTTTGTGCTGTTTATTTCTTACAATTTTTAGACAAAACATTAATTAATTATGCTGCAATTATGGGTTTGAAAAAACATTTAGTGGGTAACCAATTTTCAAATTTGGGTACTATTTTCTATGTTTCTTATTTAGCTGTGGAGCCTATTGATGCCTACTTGATCCAAAAATTTCCAGCTGGTAAATTTTTAGGTATCAGTATTTGTTGTTGGGGTATAGTTGTTGCTTTTCATTCTACTACAAAGTCTTACGCAAGTTTGATGGTCATTAGAGTATTATTAGGTGTTTTTGAAGCAGCTGTTGCTCCTTGTTTAATTGTGATTGGTAGTAAATGGTGGACAAAAGCTGAGCAATCTAGAAGAACTTGCTTGTGGTATATGCAAACAGGTGTTTCATCAATTGTTGGTTCTTTAATGTCTTATGGATTTCAACATGTTCATTCAACAAAACTTGAAAGTTGGCAAATTATGTTTATTTTTATGGGTATTTTAACCTTTATTGTTGGTGTTTTAACTGTTATCTTTTTACCTGATAATCCTGTTAATTGTAAATTTCTTTCTGCAGATGAAAAGGATATGGTTCTTGACTACATTAGGGCAAATCAAACAGGTTTGGAAAATAAACAATATAAATTTCATCAAGTCAAAGAACTTTTATTAGAAGTTGAAACGTGGATAATTTTTTTCATGATTGTTTTTTCATTAACTGATAGTGGTGCAATCACAACATTCTCTTCACAAATTATTAAAGATATTGGATTTACAAACGAAATTGCAGCTCTTATTCAAATTCCTCTTGGATTTGTTGGAATTGTCTCAGCTGTCTTATGTTGTTATGTTACGAGTTATACAGGAGAACGTGCATTAATGATGGCTTTTATGCAACTACTTTCAATTTTAGGTGCTGCTTTATTTACAGGTTTGCCTGATTCAAGCAAGATAGGTAAATTATTTGGTGTTTACCTTTTAAACTTTAACGCAGCTGTGATTGGTCAAATATATGCATGGAATGCTGCAAATACTTCTGGTTATACAAAGAAAACGGCTAGAAATGCCATGACTTTAATGGCTTTTTGTATTGGTAACTTAATTGGTCCTCAGTTGTTTCAAGCAGATACTGCACCAAAATATGTTCCTGCAAAAATTGTTCTTTTGACATTCTTATCTCTTGCTTTTATTTTATCTGTTATTTTAAGATTTGTTGTTATCAGGGAGAATAAACGTCGTGATTCACAAAGTGTAGAATTATCAGAAGAAGAAAAAACAAGGGATACTTTATTATTAGATTTGACTGATCGTGAAAATAGAAACTTTAGATATTCTTACTAATTTTTGTATATTTATGTAAGCTTTAAATTAATTCGAAATTTATTTTAAAATCTATTAAAAACCTGATTTAAAACTGAGTTAAAATATTCAACACAAAAATGCACGAGTTAGGTGATGAAACCATCAGAGTGAAGCTCACAGCACTAAAATTTTCAAAGCAAGAAAACATTTGTTTATTTGATCCACAAACCAGCAAAAAAAAACCACTAGCAAATTTATCATTTTATCAAATCAATGCTAAAATTAGGCAACAGATAATTATTTATGTCAAGCTTTTCTTTGAGAGAAATGGTATGAACTTGCAGAAAATAAATTTTGCAAATTCGTAGTAGTCATAAAAACTACATAAATCTAAACAAGAAATGACATATATATTAGTGAACCAAATTATTCAAATAGTACCTTGTTTCAATTTGATTTTTTTTGTATTAGTTGAATATTTTGATTAATAAAAATAAAAGTATCTACATATCCAAATATAACACTTTTTGTTTTAAAAAAAAATATTACTTGGATGTTTTAGTACAGTATTTACTTATTTCATCTGTTTTTACCAAAAAATATCATTCGTACATGCTTTTATTTTTATTTTTCAAAAATGATTTTAATTGATAACTAAAGATAAAAGATAATTTTCAAGTTTAATATCGGTTTAAGATTATATTCTAACATAAAATGATTGGTTATCTTTATAAAGCGTAATTCTTCATAAGGCGATGACTACCAAAAGCAATATTTAAAAAGCTCTTCAATAATTAAAAAGAAACAATTTTGTTTGTGTTCTGCAATAAATATTAGGGCAGATAATTTTGGAAATAAATTTTAAATATAATATTACTGTTAGAATATATTTCTTTCTCAAAACACTCAAAACTTTTACAGCCTGCTGATAATCTAGTTTTTAAAAAATATAGCAAAATAGTTTAGAGAAGATAAAGCAATTTCCTCAAAGAAGACAAAACGCTTTCAGTATTTTTGATACCTGCTTTCAATAGGTTTTTGAAACAATTTATTTGAGTTCATAACTTTATTTAATTTTTAAATAAATTTGTTGTATAATATTTAACAGGTTTATTAAAAATTTCTACTCTCTGTAGTTGACTTTGCCATCGTATATAATTACTAGGATAAATATAATGTTACTAAGTCTGCTTTGTAGAAGATTTATGTTATTTGTGTCACATATGATTTCAGATTAAAAATCATCAAAGTGCATATTCTAAATCAAAGGGACAGAAGCACCATCACCTCTCAAATCACTACCGCCAGCATAAACTAAATGATCATCGTCGGGTTTTGATTCTTTTCTAATAATTTGACCTCTTCCCATTAACTTTCTTTCATAGCCCCTGAAAATTTGAACATTGTGTCCTAAAGATTTTAATTTTTCAACCACCTCTGTATCAATACCATCTTCAATGCCTACACCTGTAACATCATTGCTTGCCGGACCATCAGCACCATGACCTTTATCTGTGTGCTTATAATCTGGATGCGCAAAAAGACACACTCTTGGAGAATCTAATGCTTCCTGGGGATTCATACCAAATAACAACATATTTAAATAAACTTGAACATGAGCTTGTGGTTGATTGTATCCACCCATAATACCATAATTTGCGTACAAATTTTCCTTGTTGGCATCTGATGTTGGTTCTGTAATCATACCTGGGATAATTGTATGGTATGGCCTTTTATTACCTTCAAGGCAATTTAAAGCTTTTGGATTTAAACTGAAATTACCACCTCTATTATGCATGACAAAACCATGATCTGGAATGATTATACTACTACCAAAACCTTCATATAATGAATTGATGAAAGAGCATGCATTACCTTCACTGTCACATGCATTGAAGTAAACGGTATCAGACTTGAACATTGGGTTTGGTACAGCAATTTTACCATTGTTAATAACTTGATCTTTTTTGAATTCAGAAGCTCTTTCTGCAAGATATTCATCACCAAGAATAGTAGGAATTAAATTAGCGGGATCAATCTTATTCTTTGAAAGGTAATGATCATAATCATGAACATATGCTTCCGATTCTTTGAATGCAATCTTAAGACATTCAATAATAAAATGTAAGTATTCAGCAGAATTATGTTTCAGGTTCTTCAAATTAATTTCACCAGATTTTTCTAGGTTTTTAATTAAACCTAATGTTATTAGAGCAATAATACCTGAACCATTTGGAGGAATTTCCCATAATTTATGGCCTAAAAATTCATAACTAATTGGTTCAACAAAAGTAGATTTATGTTCAATAAAATCAGACTCAGTAAAAACGTGACCTCTACCGTTTAATTCGGCAATAATTGAAGAAGCAATATCACCCTTGTAAAATCCATCCTTACCCTTTTCAGCAATGATCTTTAAGGTTTTCGCAAGATCCGGATTTTTCATGAATTGACCTTCCTTTGGAGCTTTGGTAGTATTCTCATTTGGAAGGAAAATAGCAAGATTTTTGTCTTTCTTGTTTTCCCTTAATAGATTAGCTTCGCAACCTTCCCACAAAGATGCACTGATAGCTGAAACAACGTAACCGTTTTCTGATAAGTCTATTGCCGGTTTTAAAATTTCAGCGAACGAAACTTTATGACTTCCCCATTTTTCAACAGCATCATACCAACCAGCAATTGCACCTGGAACATTGACCCTAAAAAAGGAATGGGCAGAAAATCTTTGGTTGTCAGTAATATGATCTGGGAAATTTTCCTTGATAAAATCAATACTTAATTTACTAGCTGCACGGCCACTACCGTTCATACCATAAACCTTTTTATCAGATTCTTTAAAAAAAAGGGCAAAACAATCACCACCAATACCTGTTGATGCAGGTTCCAAAACACATAAACACGCAGAAATGGCAACACATGCATCAACACAATTTCCACCTAATTCTAAAATACGAATACCTGCCGCATTTGCCAATGGTTGGGTAGATGATACCATACCCTTTGTAGAATACACCGTTGATCTTCTTGAGTTGGTGTTGAAAGTCATGTTGTTATTTATTGTTTCAAGAAAAACAAGTGTCTTATCATTTAAAACTTTATTTGGGTAGATGATTGATATATTTTTTTGGAAACGGCTTCTTTTATATGCACGGTAATCACTTAACTCAAATCATGTTCCAAGGAGAAAAGTGGGAAGCACAACTTCCGCTCCGCCTTATCAAATATCAAATTCTCGGATTCTCGGATTCCCGGTTTCTCGGAAAAGGGCTTTTATCCGCATTTCCTGAACCGGCGACGACATGGAATTTGATTTGGTTTGGCGATCTATCTTTCTTCTTTCAGGTATTAAGGACTGATTTATGAAAAGTGCAACATAGTGATAATTTTGGAAAAAAAATTATGAAAAGAAAAAGAGATCGTGTGCCAGAAAGTGAAAGAAAAAGAGCCCTTAGTAGTTGTGATCGTTGCAAACAGAAAAAGCGTGCTTGTGACAGATATTCGAATGGTAAAAAGAAGTTTGATATAAATACACCATGTCAAAACTGTGTGAAATTAAAACTAACATGTCAAACTTCACTCCCGAGAAAGAAAAGATCATACATATGTTTGACAGAAAGTACCATCAAACAAATGAAATATTACACTTCGATTATCAAAGCCATGTTTCCTGAAACTGATCCGACTGATTTTGAACAACTTAAACAAATCGGAAAAGCGTTATTTATTGAATTTCCTGAAATTGACTCAAAAAATCATTTAGCTTTGGGTCTTTATAATGAGGAGAAAGAAATTGGAAATCCAGATGAAGATCAAGAAGAAAATGAAAATCAAGACGAACGCCAAGGTGAAAATCACCATGAAAATCACCATGAAAATTATTATGACGATCAAGTTGAGGAACAATCAGACAATGAACGGATTATTTATGATGGCTGTCTAAATGAGAACAAACCTGTAACAACTGGTTCAAAAACTAAATCAGTTCTTTCTGGCAACATTTCTTCTGAAACACAAGTTGGATTTGGGGGTGCTGATGTTTTATTTAATGCTTTATTAAAAATTGGAGATAAAAATTCAAATTGTGGAATCAATTCCTTTAATAAAAAAGAAGTGTCCACATTTCCTCTATTGGGTAACGGATGTGGTGTTCATCAGTTATTAATTTTAAACTTAATTCCAGAACATGAGTGTGAAATGTATACAGATGTTTTTTTTAACAAATTACATGAAAGCTACTTTATATTTGATGAAAATAAATTTAGAATGAGACAGAAATTATTTTTACTAAGTTTAAAAACTATGGAAGATTTGAATTCTTATAATTTTTGTAATGAAGAAATATGCACAATTTATTTAGTGTGGATTTTAGGAAGAAATTGTTATCTTACAAAAATGTTACAAGTTGATGACCTTTCTATGGCTGATTTGGTTTCAACTTCAATTATTGACAAATATTGGGAATTGGTTAATTTATTTTTTTCTGGTTGTTTTTTCTCATCCAATGTTCATTGCATTAGGATGTTGTATCTTATAAGTTTACATTGCTCAACTATCAAAAATAGAGGTGCGGCTTGGCACATGTTGACTAACGCTTGTTTGAAATGCCTTGAAATGGGTTACTGCAGAAAATCTGTAGTTTCTAAATTTGATGAATCAGAACAAGAAGAAATGAAAATTGTGTGGTGGTCAAGTTTCAAATTACATGTGAATAATTGCTCAATCATGGGAAGACTTCCTAATATTTCATTATATGAGGTTGATGTCGATTTACCAAATTTAGATAATATAGAAGATAAATTATTCAAAGACATTTACAAAAAATCAATGACATTATTCAAAATTATGTTTAATATTTTGAAAAATAGAGAGTATTTAACCAAAAGTCGAAATCCTTGGTGCAAAGAAAACTTAAGAAATGTTTCTCGGATTAACAATTCCTTAAATGATTGGAAAACAGGAATTGGTTATTCTTTAGAGTTTTACAAAAGACCTGATCCCAAAAGATTTCAAATTAAACTCCATTTACAATTTTATTATTGTTCATTGTCTTTAATAGCTCCTTATTTAATCGCCTTTGCTTTGAAACCTGAAAAAACATTTGAAGCTAATGAAAATATAATAATTACACTTTGTTCTGGTGTTGATTCCGCAATTAAATTAATGCGAGTCATTCAATTTTCAGTTACAACAAATAATTTCAACGGTCTTTTGCATTATGATTTATTTTATGCATATAACTCTTTAATGATTTTGCTTTTAGGTTATACATTAATAAAAGACGGTGAAAATGGCTCAAGAAATAAAAATCATATTCAATTTAAAAAAATTCTTTTTGATATTTATGAAATAAATTTGACACATATTTTAAAATCAATAGAAGAAATTAGAGAAATTAATATAGCATACGGATCTGGTGCTGTTGGTACAATGAGTGATTTCAGTAATAACATAAACATTCTTTTGGATTACTTCAACATAAATGAATTTGCAAATGCAAAATCTACTTTACCTTTAGATACAAAGTTACAAGATCAAATTACAACCATATTTACAGTGCCAAATAAAGAAGATCTATCAAATATATATAGCAAAAGTCAAAATCAAACTGATCAATTGTATGATATGGAGAAGGGGTTTTATGATTTTATTAACTTTATCAATACAGAACAAGGTGATCCTGAGCATATTTTTAGCGATCAATTATTATTAGATTGGAATAAATTGTTTGGAACCCCTGAGACAGATCTTAACGGTATTTGTGATCATCAATTTTAAGGAAGATTTATAACAGTTAGGATATGGAGATTATTTTGGTTTTTATTTTACAAGGAAAATTATTAATGTTATGCTTTTAATAAACAAAATTACTGGGTTACTAAACCTTATATTACTTTTTAAAAAAACTAATTTTCCACTAAAATTAAAAATTACCTTTTTTCTTTTTTCATATTCTCTTTTAACAACAAAATCAGTCAAAAAAAGATAGTAGACCAAAAAAATATAGTTTGGATCTCTGCTTTTTAAAAATTTGGAACCTCTAGATTAGGTCAACTCATATAACTTTTCAGTGATTCCAAAACGTGTAAAAGGTCTGCATTATGAAAAATTGCAAAATACCCAAAAAAAACATCACTTAGCTCATAAAATATAAACACTTTTGACCTTTAATGCTTTTAATTAGAGAACCCGATCAAACATTTACATTCTCGTTTGGCGATTCAACCATGTTGAATATGAAACGTATGTTTATCATAGAGCAATAGAGACATCATGATATGACAAATTAATAACGTAATTATGCAAGGGTCATGTCGTAATGATGTATATATAGTGATAAAGATGAATGTTGCATATGAAACATATGTTTATTATAAAACAATAAATACGTCATGACATGACAAATTAATAACGCTATTATGCAAGGGTCGTTATTAATTATGTATTTATTTATAGTAAACTCAACAAATTATACGTAGGTCTATATAAAGAGGGGGATCCCACTTAGACATACATAAGTTTAAATATATAAAATATATAGTCTTTTAATATCGACAATATTATAAAGAATGGATAGTTTACACTTTAGACTTATTGGAGCACAACAAATCATAATTGTTCCCGCTTTTCCCGTACTTTAGATTGCTCTGCTTTGCTTTTATAAGAATAATATAATCTGATATAAAATCATCAGTAACATGAAGATACCATTGTAGAAATGTGGACATCCTTTTGTTTATAGTTAAAAATGATTCAATTAGAAATACCCCATTAATGTGTAACCTACGTAAATACTATTCAGTAATTACATCAAAATTAATTTTACAATATAAAGTGGACTTTTCTGATATTTAAATATTTTTAGTGTGGTATTTGTTTAACCTATTTTTAATGTTCACTTTTTTATTTAAAAAGAATATAGTTTATATTTTACCATTTAAAAATATATGTACATTTTTAAAAACAAATTACGGGCGTGTGGCGTAGTTGGTAGCGCGTTCGCCTTGCAAGCGAAAGGTCATCGGTTCGACTCCGGTCTCGTCCAGTATTTTTTTGATTTTTCTGTTAGTTCAATAAACAAAAATAATATATAATATATATAAATGATTAAAATAGCAATGATTTTTTTTGAATTTATATAAAACTCTATAAAATAATTATTCGTTATCTATTCCATCAACAACTAGTTTTTTAATTTCATTATTGTATGTGTGATATGTGATTTTGATAATTTCATTTTGTGGAAATTCAATTAACGGTATATCAGTAGCATTTGAAGCCATCAAATAACCATAGAAAATTCTAATAATAGTCTCGTCTGCTATAATTAAAACATCATCAGGTAGTTTTTCCATTTCTAAAATTAAAGGTTCAATCTTCAATGCTAAATCGTGATATGATTCTGCTCTTGGGTATCTATGATGATAAGGGTCAGATTGATGTTTTATAAAATCTTCATGATATTTTTCATTCAATTCTTCATCACTTAGCCCTTCAGCAGCCCCAGGATTCAATTGTGTTAATTCAGGTCTATGCCTAACTACACAACCAGAAGCTTTAAAAATCTCCGATGATTGAATTGTCCTCAATCTAGTAGAAGTCCAGACTACCAAATCCTTAGAAATCTGTTTATCAGGAAAATCTTCTTTCAAAGCATTAAATATCTTATCAATATAAGTTTTGCCACTCTCAGTGATCGGAGGATCTTCTTTAAATTTTAATTTATTCAAAGAACATCGGGAAAAGTAAATTGAATGTGACTTTATTTTTGCATTTAACAAATAGTAAATTATTTTTGTAGTTAAGAAATCATGTTTAAGTTCATTAATCAATATTTTCTCTCCAAAATTATAAGATTGAATATATGGTAAATTAGCAGTTTTAGAATCTAAGTTTTCGTAATAGTTTTCACTCAATTTTATTCTATTCTTAAAATTTTCTAGTGCTGTTTCTTGGGGCCAATTATCATAATCAGGAGAATTTACAGAATCTTTAATATTTGACGTCAACAATTCCAAATCATCCACAATAGACTCAATAAATAAACATTTGATATTCTTTGACTTAAAATAATTAAAAAGCTCAACTCTTTCCTTTGCCTTCCCATTAATAGCATCATAAATTGCAATTTGACCGTTTGAATGCTGAAAAAATGTAACAATATCAGAAATCAATTCATTTTTAATCTTTAATTTTAAAATTTTAAAGTCCAAATCATCTGGAGATGCCGAAAAATATGAACTTGAATTTAATTTTTCAAAATTTAAATCCGACTCTTTGTTAAGATCCGTATTTTTTCTTCTATAATCTCCCAAATGGAATAATTTAGTTCTGACACCCAACCATCTAAGATATCTGCATAAACTAATAGATAGATTTGTTTTACCACGACCCGGCAATCCAACCATTATAATACAAATCGATCCTGCATGGAACATTCTACCCGAGTCTGTAGAGTACATTTGAGCAGGAGAAATATGATTCACCGATAAATTGTTATGAATTGCGTCGTTATCATATACTTTGGTGTTATCGACATATGTTGCGTAAATGGAAGAAGGATTCCAACGTTGGATTTTCCTTGCAGAATAGTTTCCTGCAATTTTCGCCTCTTCTATCTCTGCTATATCGTTAGAAACACTCATATCTGCTGTTTATATTGCCACAAATCTTTTCTGATTCTCTAAAACCGTGTAAAGGTACGCACATTTCTTTGATATCCACTTCCATCAAGATTTCTTTCCCCAGATTTCGCATTGCGGGAAAAAGATCAATTTTTAAGATCCGTGCACCGACTTTGTGTGCATCGGAGATTGCAAATTCTTCGTTTAACCGGTAGATGGTTGATCGTTTAGAAGTGTAGACAGGTATTTTTATGTACGTTAAACAATATATTAAGGTATTTAGCAGGATGAAATAATGCAGGAAAAAAGCACACGGAAGTTCTATAAAATCTATTTTCCCCGAGGCTTTTCCGTAAAGTTCGGTAATTTTGAGTAATTTTAAGTAATTTTAAGAATTTTAAGAATTTTTATGCTTGTTAAAACTCAGCTTCACCATCACCTTGGTCATCAAATCCAAGATATCGTCTCACAAAACCACCATATACTTGAGTTTGCTGCACCCAATGTGAAGCATATGCTTGTCTGTCTTCTTCTTCACCGTATTTTTCTAGAATTGCACACTTTTTGTTGTTGACATAGTTTGAGATAGGGCTCAAAAATGCAACAATCATCATATCTGTAAACAGTGACATCTCAATAGCTCCTTCTTTGCTTGTGATCCAAAGTCTGAAAATCAAATAGACTATAACCAGCAGAATAATATGCGTGAACAAATAAACGTCAGGATAAGAAACTTATCAAAAAGTCTCAATATTACAGATATTTTTAACCAAAACTAGATAAGATTTTTTCCGGTCCGATCTCAATTTTTGCACTCGTCTTTTCTTTTTCTATAAAATTACATTATCCATCGGACTTTCCCACTTTTATGACTTGTGCTTTCATATCTTATAGTAAAACCTTGAAAATCAGGATAGTCCTTTAAATATACCCGTATGACAGCTTTCACAGTCATATTCTTCATAATCCCATCACCCTTGATGGCATTTTCTATGATTTTCCAACCTGCGCTTCCTGTATTTGCATACTCGACTCTAGCTCTCGGACTATTCCACAAGCCCGACTCAACAACCCACTCCACGGGTTCTTTCAAAAACCCAATCACATAACCTTCACAAATAGCCTCACCTTGTTCAATTTTAAGAATTATATCGCTATTCCTAATTGGATTAAACAGTGTCATCTCAACTTCTTTACTTACCACATGCATTGTTGTATCTCTAATGAAAAATCCACCACCATCGGTATCACCTGTAATGTCTTCGGTGCTTATATTAAATGGAATTTCAATATTTTCAAATACTTCACAAATGTTGTCACTGCAACCGGATAAACTTTTTTCTGCCTTAGAACCATACCCACTTACTACAATATTTTCCGGAATGCCAGAAATAAATCCGCTTATGAAGTCTTGAACTTTTTCAACATGTTCGTCATCAATTGTATTTATCAGAACCTCAAATGCTAAAGGTAGTAAATGATTATTAGCCTTACTTTTGAATAATGAAATTTCAAATAAACTCAGTCCTTCGTATTTCAGATCAACATTAATCGAATCAATATCATTTTTAAAATCGTCAAGTATTGATGGAAGATCCAGTATTGCTTGAAAATAAAATCTCATAAATTCGGCATTTGCTCCAAAAACATCAATATTAATTAATTCAAACTGGCTATTTTTTTCATTTTTATTAATGATTGACAATAGCAAATCTCCTAATTTAAACGGAATACTGCCATCTATTTTTAGTGATCCTGTAAAGAATGAAGAAGTGATATAATTTGACATGTCAACAGCAATTGACTCAGTTCCGTTTTCAAGTCGAGTTAAACGCTGAATAAATTCTGTACTCCTATTTATATCAAAAATATCCAACTGTAAATTCTTTATTTCAATATCTGTAAGCAGATCAGTATTCGTTTTTGTCATTATATTGGTAATATTAATACATATACCCTCAGTAATTATTGTGCCAACACTGGAGACTTGATATTGATCAATCATTGTTTGAAACAATGCATAAATGCTCGTTTCAGCTTCAAGAGAGCCTGTATCACAATCAACTCCCAAAAATAAATTCTCAATCCCCATAGAAATATAATTTGGTAAAAAATTTGAGGCTCCTAAACCTTTAAAAAAAGTTCCAAAATTTAATCCTATACCAAGCTTGTTATCACTCCAAAAATCATAAAACCAGTGTTTTGAATCATATCTATCATTTCCTTTGAAAAAAATTTCAAATTTTTCTATGTTAGAATCATCATTGAGCATTCTCCACACAATATCATCAACAATTCCATTTTCAACAATATCAGGATTTATGTTAAAAATTGTAAATTCTACTATTGCTGATTGACCAGATTGCTCATAGATCAGAGAGCCAAATTCATAAAATTCTCCGTTAATATCGAAACCAGCTGTTACTTCAAATATAGGTATATCCACGACGCATGGGATAGTAAAGGTGCTATTACCCAATAGTCCAATAGCTTCATCATACTTTTCAAATTCAATCTCATCACAAACAGCATTATTTAAAAGCTGTGAAAGTAGTACATCAATTTTATGTTGATAACTGCCATCTTGAATTTCAACAAGCTCATTCACTTGAAAGACAGTGTTATGAACCAGGACATCGAATTTTATAAATACGCCCTTTTCATCTTGATTGGTAAAATTTTTTAAAGCTTCACCATCAATATCAATACTTGTGTTATATAATTCAACTTTCCAAATATTCTCAGCTAAAAAGAACGTGTAATTTTTAGTGCTAGTATCGATTTCAAACAATAAATCCCGGTTTTCAGATTGAATTTTAATTGTATCAATTAGATGGACTTGTGTTGTATTGAACTTTTCAACCCATCTAAAAATTCCAAGTTGATTTAGTTTGATATCAATACTGAAAACGTCAATTTCAATCCCACTAGGTGTAAATTCTATATGATTAATATCATTGATGTTGACATCAATATTGCTGATAACAACTTTTATATTAAGATACCCAGAAATAAATATGAAACAAATAATAATCAAAGATAAAAACGCAATATATTTTCTTTTAAACCTGTTATAATAGCTACCGGGCTGATTGTCCACAATCACATTTTCGTTATCTTGAATCCACCATGGAACTGCATCATCTGTCAAGGGTATGGGTTCAGTTGGTATTAAAGTGCTCGTATCATTTTCGGCCACCAAATCAGCTTGATATCCATCTAAAACGGTAACTCCAAAATGAGAAGAAAGATCTTTAGACCTTTTCGACATGCTGGAAACCTGTACAAAAAGAAAGACATTCAAGTTGAATAAATATGCTTGAAATGGCTCAATTCTCAATTAAAATCACCTTCTGCGGAAATTCTGGAGGCTGGGTCAAAAAAAAATAAAAAATCAGTTTTCATAAAATCTATACAACATACTATAATTTACTTACAACAATATCATCATCACAATGTTCTTTTTCAATCTTAGCAGTTGGTGTTGGAGTCAATGGAATAGAACATTTCCATTCACCAACAACATCAATTAATTCACCATTATTGTCAAAAGCGTTCCAATTTTTTTCTAGACTAAATAGGATTGCTTGGACTACATCTTCTTTGTAATTAAAGTCTGTGAATAAATCGTCTTTAAATAGTTCAAAAAGAGCTTCCTTACTGATAGATTTATCTTTGAAAAAGGTATCAATCTTTTCATTGACTTTGTCGCTTTCATATTCAACATCGTCAAATTCCTCTTTATTATAAATAAAGTTGTTTAGAGTTTCCTTCACATTTTTTATCGAATTAAATTCTGGGACCTTTTGAGATTGTAAGTGGACAACGACTCTACTTTCATCAGAACTATTTAAAATCTTTTCTTGGTAAAATTCTTTGACTTTATCTAAGGTACAAGATTTCAAAAATTCAACATCTTTTTCATTTCTATTAAAGTCATAATATCCTGATGCAATTCTATTCCAATGAAAGTTTCTTTCTTCTCTTAAATTCTTCATTTTCTGCTCCTTTTTATTAATCAATGCTTCAACATGTTTTCTAAATTCGGTATCAGTCATTTTATTCTTAATGATAAAACCCATTTTGTCAATAAATTTATTAATTCTTTCCAGTAAATAAAATGTTGGATATTCACTTTGAATCAGAAATCTTAAACCAAAAGTCGTACGCGTCTCTCTTGTACCTGAAAAGACAACATATCCTAATTGTTCGATTGTTCTTAATCTATTAAAACATGGCTCATGTAAAATTTGAGAAATAAGTTCAGTCATAATTCTATCCTGATGATTTGAAATAAGTCCAAGTTGAATAAACATTTCAATACATGAATTAATATTTGCAGGATCATCATTTAATCTGATGAAATGAGAGTTTTTATTTCCAATAACATTCAATGATCTTCCTCTGGTAAATTGTGACCTAGTTAATGTGATTGAATCAGTTAGTGTTGGCAAATTTTCTTTTAAAATTTGATGAATATTGATCGAATCAGCTTTTTCAAAATTACCAATCGCCAAGACTTCAATAAAACAAATTTTAAATAAGTTCATTGAATAATTTCTTAATGATTCATAATCAACAGCATGGAAACAAGAAATTTGATCATCAATTAACCATGAATTTTCATTCATTAGCGATGAAATAATTGGACCCACTTGTTGATATGGAGTTGAAAAACCAAAGTTTTTCAGATTTCTAAAAATTTTTTCCTTCAAAATATCAAATCTTTTTGATCTTGAATCATCCCAAATAGTTTCATTACTTGTAAACTTATTTAATGTTTGTAATAATTTTGTTAAAAGAACTTCTTCTTTTTGAGAGTAACCAATTATCTCCAAACTAATTCCTTCCCTTGCAAGGTTAAAGTTATAATGCAAGCCTGCAAGATCTGCATAATAAGATAAAGAATTTAGTTCATCATCTAATAAATCAACAAATAGAGATAAGTAGATGGAATTTAGTGGTGTTGAAGTTGAACCAGGAAGATTAAATTTAATTGTGATAGCCGATCTAGGACCACTTAATGAAGTATTTGATTTGAACCAAATTTTAGAAATGTGATCAGCTTCAACTAATTTAGGAAATTTCGTTGGCGGGGTTTCAATTAAATCAAAATTGGTTGCAATAAATTCATTTACTTCAGGTAATGTAAAGTTTGAATCTAATTCTAATTCATCAAAACCTTTAGTTTTGTAATTTTCAATAATATATTCGGTGTCATACCATTTTTCTTTTTGTATTAGACTTGCAAGTGACTCATCTTCAAAAATTTCATTTGAAATCAAAAATATTCTAAAGCTTTCAGGTGTCATATATGATAGAATATTATTAATTAAACTTTCATCATATTTTTTACTAATTGATAAACTCAAGAAATTTTCAGGTGGAATTTCACCTTTTGTAATAACAGAAACATCTAAATCCTTTTTAGGATCTTTCAATGGAACAGAATAATATTTTAAATCTTGTAGTTGCCCGGAAAATCTAGAAACAGTCGAAGCAACAGCAGTTTTTTGTTTAAATTTAAATGCATTCAAAGATTCTTTGTGAAGTTCATCATGAATCCATTTTTGAGGACCTTGAAATTTAAGCATTTTCAAATATTTGAAAATATCCTCAACAACTAAATCATAATTTTTTAAACCATCAACAGTTAATTCAACTTGAATATTGAATTCGGAAAAGCCTGGGGATAATTCAGTTGGACCAGAAGATAAAGCATTTGCCCAACCTTTTTGTTTGAAATTATATAATAAGGAACCCTTTGATTCATGTCCAATTAAATGCGATAAATATCTAGTTGGTAAAAATTCCCAAAATTGAGTGGTTGAAGGAATCGGAAAGCTTATTTGCATATTTCTTGATTGGGTGATTGGTTTGATTTTATAAAGTTTTTTGATATAGTTATCAGAATTAAAGGGAGATGGAACATACAGGGGTTTTGACAACGATTTATTTTCGATTTCGGAGAACATTTCAACGGTCCAATCAGTTAAAGTATCCAAGGATTCATTTGATAATATAGACAAACACATAATGTTAGAAGAGTAGTTGTTTGAATAAAATTTAAGCAATTCGTCTCTAATATTCAAACCATTCTTCTTTGGGATATCTCCTAAAGTGACTTTATTACCTGTTGAAAATCCATTATGTGGATGTAATTTATTAGTTGTTGATTTTGATAATTGATATAATCTCCAAAGATCCGATTGTAAGTTTTTTTTATTTTCACTATCAACTGCATTGATTTCTCTATCGGTACCTGATGGTGAAAATAAAGGTTTGATGAAAAACTGCGAGAATCGGTCCAGAGCACCGTACAAGGCATCGTTTTTGATTTCAAAAAAATAGTTGGTATGATTAGTTGATGTGAATGCATTGGAGTACCCTGAATTGGTTGATAAATATGAATTATAATCGTTTTCTTTAGGGTATTTTTCAGTACCTAAAAACAACAGATGCTCACAAAAATGCGCCAATCCAGCCAGGTTTTCAGGATCGTTATAAGACCCAACATTCACGTCTAAAGCAGCAGCAGATTTATCTGCAGTTTCATCATTTATTAACAGTGCAGTCAGTCCGTTGTTCAGTTGAATAACACGGTATTTCCTGTCATCGATATCGGGTTTGATTATTGTATCGTCGTCAATAAGAAGAGAATACGTTTTGTCCGAGCCCATGTTTACCAATGTGTGGTTATATCTTTTAAAACTTGCACTCCTCAAACTATATCGCCACCTGAATGGCATAAAGAAGAATCCCACGTCTACACAACACCTATACAAATCATTTAACTCAAAGGAGAAACAAAATCCCGGGCTTTTTCCCTCCCGCCCGCTTGGAAAAACTGTATATCTTGAGAAACTTGTTGGGCGAAGGCTCATCGTCCCATGGCTTCTACACGGAATCATCATGAAACACCCATTTGCTATCAAGAGGATTGGCAGGACCGTATCTACAATGTTGAACGTCGTCAGGAGGCCTTTCCCAACATTGGTTGTTGGTAATCATGCTCTGGAGCGAAAGAACCACCGAAGAAATGGTCTGTACAGGACTCCAGCCATCGTATAAAATGTTCAAGCAGATATGTCCATTGCTATAGATATGCGGGTGCATAGGGATGTTGTCGCCCTTGAATACCACCACAGGAGGACTGAATGGATACTCGTTTCCGATTTTGTAGCTCAAAACAAAAGGTATTTCAGCATCATACAATCTATTGCCTACAATTTTGATTTCAATCACCACCTCGTCCAAATTGTCCAGACTGGAAACCAAAGATACGCTTTCAGATGCACAAAAATCTTTGAGCTCTTTCAAAAGTCTCTTTCTTGCAATTGATGACATCTTGCTACTGCCGGAATCGAAGTGAAGTGCCAGGAAGTGCCAGGAAATGCCAGGCCTTGAGTGCTGAAGTCGATTTGCGTCGATATCTTGTGCCAACACGTAAATCATTTTTCTCGCCACGTATTTTTTTTCTTTGAGGCTTACATTTCATAGTGTTCACGTTAACATGATAGTTGCAGGGGAATCAGGAAAACAAAAAAGGAGTTCACGTCCATCAACATCATCACAATGGCCAGATCTAATGCAAGATTGGTAAGATTTGGATTTTTTGCGCTTCTCCTTATCCTATCTGCGTATATCCTTTCCAAGGGTTCGTCAACCTCGTATTCTGTATCGACCCCAAATTCCAATTTAAACAATTTAAAACAAAACTTGGACAAATCACCTTCTCACTCTTCATCATCTTCTAATTCAGTTGCAAAATCTGACTCTAAGAAGAAGATTGTTGCTGGCGAAAAGGTCAAGGCTGCGTTTGTCACTCTAGCTAGAAATTCAGATGTGTGGGAAATTTTAGGCTCCATCAAACAAATTGAAGATAGATTTAACCACAACTACGCTTACGATTGGGTTTTCCTTAACGACGAAGAATTTTCAGAAGAATTTAAGAGAGAAACTTCAAGACTAGTATCTGGTACAACTCACTATGGTTTGATTCCTAATGAACAATGGTCATTCCCAGACTGGATTGATACCAACAAGGCGGCAGAAACTAGAGAAAGAATGAGACAAGAAAAAGTTATTTACGGAGATTCGATTTCTTATAGACATATGTGTAGATATGAATCTGGTTTCTTCTTCAGACATCCATTAATGCAACAGTTTGATTATTATTGGAGAGTCGAACCAGGTATTAAAATTTACTGTGATGTTGATTATGATATTTTCAAATTTATGCAAGATAATGATTACGAATACTCTTACACCATTTCATTACCTGAATATAAAGCAACCATTCCAACTTTATGGGAAACAACTAGAAACTTCATCAAGGAAAACCCTCAATATTTAGACAAGAATAACTTCATGGATTGGTTATCAGATGACGGTGGTGTCACTTATAACGGTTGTCATTTCTGGTCTAACTTTGAAATTGGTAAATTATCTTTCTGGAGATCCGAAGCCTATCTCTCATATTTTGAATATTTAGATAAGTCTGGTGGATTTTTCTATGAAAGATGGGGTGATGCACCAATCCATTCTATCGCTGTTGGTTTATTCATGGATAAAGAAAAGATTCATTTCTTCGATGATATTGGATATTTCCATAACCCATTTAACAATTGTCCTGTGAATGAAAAGACCAGATTGGAGAAGAAATGTGCTTGTAATCCAAGTGATGATGTTACATTTAAGAATTATTTCTGTAACAACAGATACTATAAATTAAAAGGTATTAAGAAGCCAGAAGGTTGGGAAAAGTATACTGATTAGTTCAATTAGTCTAATTCTCTTTTTTTATTTACATACTTACTGTTTATTATATTATCTTTTATATTTAGCCAACCTGAAAACAACACTATATCTGGTATTGACGTACTGATTCGTAGACTCTAACAGCACTAAAAGGATGTAAACACCGGTGTTTTGCTTAAAAGACTTTATTTTCCGCTTGAAGTTTTTTAAAATTTGCAACAATGTAGACGGATACATCTATAGATTTTCTTTAAAGTCAAAGACACCATGTTGTCAATGAATCAAATCAAAACCAAGATAACGAGGATTACGATAATAGTAATTCTTCTGATTACAATTGTATATTGGTCTTTTCCATCATCCGAGTCAAATGCCCCATTAAATAACACCGAAAAAACTAAATCAGTGGTGAAAAAACCAACCACTAAAGTTAAGGCAACATTTGTTACACTTGCAAGAAATGAAGATTTATGGGAATTATTAGGATCAATTCAAAGCATTGAGGATCGATTCAATTCTAAATTTGGATACGATTGGGTGTTTTTAAATGATGTTCCGTTCTCTGATGAATTCATTGAGGAAACTACCAAATCTGTTTCGGGAACTACCAAGTATGGTGTAATTCCATACGAACACTGGTCTGTCCCAATTTGGATTGATACCAAAAAGGCAGAAGCTGCTAGAGAAGATATGAAAGAACGTGGTATTATATATGGTGATTCACTTCCATATAGACATATGTGTAGATATGAATCTGGTTTTTTCTTTAGACATCCATTAATGGATGAATATGATTATTATTGGAGAGTTGAACCAAGTGTTAAATTTTACTGTGATGTTGATTATGATATTTTCAAATTTATGCAAGATAATGATAAAGAGTATGGATTCACTATTGCAATCAGGGAATATGTGGAAACAATCCCAACGCTATGGGAAACAACTAAAAATTTCATCAAAGAAAACCCTAAATTTGTTGCCGAAAACAATGGTTTAGATATAATCTCTGATGATAATGGTGAAACTTATAATCTATGTCATTTTTGGTCTAATTTTGAAATTGGAAAGCTTGATTTCCTAAGAAGCAAGGCATACTTAAAATATTTTGAACATTTAGATAAAGCTGGTGGATTCTTTTATGAAAGATGGGGTGATGCTCCTGTTCATTCAATTGCTGCTTCACTATTTTTAGATCAAGAGAAACTACACTTTTTTGATGATATTGGATACTACCATGGTCCATATACGAATTGTCCAATACAGAATGACATCAGAATTAAAGGACGTTGTTCATGTAATCCATATGATGATATTTCATTTTCTGTTGGTTCTTGTATCAACAAATACTACAAAATGAAAGGTTTAAAGAAGCCAAAAGAGTATGAAAAATACTATTAGTATTATACTACATATAGATTTGTAAAATAACTACAATATATTTCGAAGTCTGGAAGTAATAATACATCAATAATGATGTCATAGATGTCTTTATCCGTACAATCTTTGAAATGACCTTTTATAACAGTACAAATACCTCTATAAACACCAATAGGCAATTAAATTATTCAACTATATACTTTTCCACTAACTGTTTTTACAATCTCCATTATATTTAATCTTATCTACAATTTGAAAAATTCGTGAATCTATGGATCAAATTAAATCGGTCTTATTTTCCAAGTTGGTAAACCGCAGTCCTTCAATTTTATATTGTAGACCAAAGAAACGTTTTTATCGTTAACAAAATCACGTATTTCTTTAAGCCTTCTAACCACAGATAGTTTTTTCCGGATGAGGAGGAAAGAGACGGATAGTTCTTTGAGTACTCAAAGAAAACCAAGAAATTTTGGAAAAGTATTTCATAGAGATAACGTATTGAGAAATTCAACAAATGATGTGTTTTTGAGAGACTCGGAACTTATATTTGACAATAATATAATTGACTCAGAAGAAGAAGAATTTGAACTTGCAGAAGATGAAAATGTGTATAAAGAAATACTTCAAACTTTGTATTATCAAATTAAACACAAGATTTCAAAAACATACAAAACTTACGAGGGACGACTGCCATTTGCAATTGGAACAATACTAATCTTATTTACTACATACATACTATTCAAATCAGGTTCAGATGTTGATATTGAACATGGTATAACACGACAGAAACATAAACCCGTTGTTTTAGATAAGTTGATTATACCAAAATTGGCGGCATTGTATCCACAAGAAAACGTCATTAATAGCCCTGATATTTTCGACCCAAGATTATCACCGGGACTTTTGTTAATATATATTCAAAATCACATACTTAATAATGATTACACATTAGCTGAAGATTTTAGCGTGCCATTTAATTGGGGCGATTGGGTTGATTTGGAATCCAAACTTAAACTTGACGATGATTATCTTGTCGATTGGCTTTCAATTCACTCCGATGATTTTTTAAATAATCTAGAATACTTAAGAAAAATAGATTGCAAAACATTTGCAATGCTTTTTGGGTGTGAAGGCAACTATGATTTTAATCGTCAGTGTGAAGACAAATACACTGAAGATCATGACTATCCTTTTATGTTTAAAATACAAGGACCAACATCTGCAAAAATTAAAGAACCTGGAAGAGTTTTATATGCAGGAGCATATTTAAAATTTAATATGCCACCCCCAAGCAGAATTTACTTGATGAATGTAATAGAAGTGAACAGAAAAGGAAGCTTGATGCTTAAAGTTGATACATCAAAGCAAATGTCTAGTGCTACACTTCTGAAATCAAAAAATGTCTTAAAAGCATTTATTGATTGGAATATTTCTCAAACAAAATCAACATTCAAACTTTTCTTAAAGAATGGATTGTCAATTAAAGGTTTGAAATACAATTTTGCCAAAATTATGAGAAAGACAAAACTTGATAAAATAATTTATAGTGCTGAACATAATATCATTGATTATGATCAAACATTTATTATTACAAGAGATTCTAAAGAAGATGATATAATGAGACCCATTAGATTGCAACATGAAGACTTCCTATGGAATGAAGAATTATTTTTGAATGATTTGAGTATAGAAGCATCGCAATCGACAAAGAACGACTATGACTATAAACTTTTTGAAAATATTAACAATCTTGAACAATTTAGACAAGACAAAGGAAATCATCCTAAGTATTTACACGAAGCAGAGTTATATGGATCAAATTTTGGATCTCATTATGATTGGAGATTTTTTACAAGTAGTCTCATTTCTAATGATCATAGACAATCAATTATCCACAGATTATCAAGGACTTGGCTAAGGTTTTGCACAGAAAATGGAATCAAAACTTTTATTGCGTATGGATCAATGTTAGGTTGGATTAGAAATGGGTTGACTTTACCATGGGATAGCGATATTGATGTTATCGTCACAATGGAGTCATTGAATTTATTAGCAAGAAATTTTAATCAGACATTAATAATTGATTATAGTGAAAATGACGGATTTCAAAGTGCAATGACGGGTTATTTGCTTGATATCAATCCTGCATATTACAGAAGAGTTAAAGATGACGGGAAAAACGTCATTGATGGCCGTTTAATTGATATTAACACGGGAATGTATTTGGATATAACTGCTTTAGCATGGACAGAAAATTATTTAAAAGAAGTTAAGATGAATACAAAACTGAAGAAGTTAGTTGATAAGGATTTTGATACAAATGAGATTTTTGCAGTTGAAGGTGAAATTTATGGTAAAACATTACTTAAACAATTGGAAAATTTGCAGGAAGAGAAACAGCTGATCCGTTGTAAAAATGACAATGCATACAGAATTGATGAGTTGTCAACCATGATACCATCATATTTTGAAGGAGCCAGAGCCTACTTCCCCATTCTATATGAGAATATTATTTGGCGACTATACCCAAAGGCATTAACCAGAATCAAAGAACCAGATCATGTTTATGATAAGAAGTATAATCTTTGGGTCAATATTTACGATTGTCCTGAATATTTTGATTACTATGAAGGACTGTCTTCAACTTTACCTTTTGGAACGTGTAATAATTCTCAAGTTTTGCAAGAGTATCGCCTAACTAAAAATTACACCCATCGTCATCTAGAGATGATGAACCATGGAGATTTTCTGGATTATGGGCTTTCTGAATCTTCAGAAAGCCCACCATTTAGGATCGATGAATTTTTTATAATATACAGCTCTCTATTAGGCCTTACAGAAGCAGAGCTTGAACAAATGTACATTGATATATAACAAAGTAACTAATTAACTCACCAATTTGATTCTTTCAACGGCGCTTACGTAACATGGTAAAATTTTTGAAGACGATTTTTGATGTTGATTTTTCGTGAAAAATTGGACGACAAGTTAACGTATCAAACTACTAAGAGGGGATATTTAGGAAACACCAGCAATGTTCTCTAAAACCATACGTGTTAGTTCTTCTGCTAGAGTAGCAAGGTATGCAACTGAAGCAAATCTAACATGTGTTAGATTTCAAACAACAGAAGCACAAGTTGCCGACAAATCAAACTTCAAACCAATGAAGCAAGATAAAAAAAACCTTGAAAGACCAAGAAACAGATTTACCAGTTCTTTATATAGCATTCTAGGTCAAGATTATGTTGAATTTTCACCATTTTTTGAAGAGATCAAATCAGCATTTCAAAGAGGATCTGATATCGATAAGAGTAAAGCATTCAAATCAATGCATATCCTGGGTACCAAGATGATGTCTAAGATTTTAGATATTAAAGCAAAGAATAAAAACGATGTTTCTTCTTCAATTTTATACAAAGAAATTATTACATTATTAATAGAAAATCAACTTTTGACTGTTTCTACTTTCAACACCTATATTCAAGCTCTTATTTCCGAAAAGAAGTATATGAATGCATTAACATGTTGGATTGAATATGCAACTTATTTCAAAGAAACTCCAAAAGCTTTTCCATTAACTTCAATAGATAGATTTGCCGAACCATTATACAATTTGAATGGTCTGGTCGCATATTTATTATCATTAATCGAAAACAACGAAAAGAAAGTCGATCCAGAATTTATTAAACTTATTTTTGGTAGTAAAAAACCAGTTCCTTTCCATTCTTTCAATCATTTTGTTTCTAGAATGAATTTACCTGATGAAAATGCTGCAATTATTCGTTCATTATATTCTGATTTCATCTCTGCATCTTTTGATATAAACTCCGATGAAAGTTTAAAAGGTATCAGATTGGCATCAACCGATGGTAAAATTGTTTATTTGAATGACAGTATTAATAGAAATCTAGAATCATACAAGGGAAGAGAATCAGAAATTAAACCTAGTACCATTGCACATTACATGAAATACTTAAATGAAGCTAAATTATATTCAAGATCTATTGAAATTTGGAAATTCGCCTCTCAGCATAACATTGAAATTAATGTTTCAGTATTAAATCAATTATTAGAAGCATTTAGCCATTTGAACATTACCAATTCACAAAATAAAGTTGAATCAGTTTGGAAATTATTAACTAAATCATGTACACCTAACTCTGAATCATACTCAATTTATATTAAGTCCTTATTAAAGAATAAAGAAATTGGAAAAGTCAAACTTACCCTTGATTCAATCAGAAAAGATCAATCAAATTTATTTGATTCCAATTTAAAATGTTCAATGGTTGAGTATCTTTTAGCAATAGGTAAAGTTACCGAAGCCAACCAATTATTTAAGGCATATCAAAAAAGTGAAGATTTCATTCCATCTATTTTAACCTATAACAAGCTTTTAAGTAAACTAGTAAATGAAAAGATGATGGATGAATCTCATATTTTATTAGATGAATTATTATCGAATAAATATACGGAAATTCAACCTGATACTGCTACTTGGACTATCATTGTTGATCTATTACTTAAGAACGCAGCAAAATCTAATTTATCACAAGAAGAAATAATTTCAAAGCTTTTCTCAATTGTTGAAAGTATGAAAAATTCAGGAGTAAAACTTAATAACATTGCATTAATGACAGTTGTAACTAACTTATTGAAAAACAGTAGTGTTCATGAATTAGGTCTTCAAATTTTACAAAATATGGAAGCATCCGGTATCAAGTTAAATGCAGTTGCATATTCTGGAATTATTACTACATTCACTTCTATGGGCGATAATGACAAAGCACTTATTTACTACAATAAGGCTTTAAACAATGGTATTTTACCAACTGCATTCTTATACAATTCCATCTTAAAGGGTTATTCCAACAATCCAGACACTGAAGCTACTAGAAAATTCATGAAACAAGTAAAGACCTTGCAAGAACAAAATCCAAGAAATGTTAAGCTTTTACCTAACAAATACACTTTCTACTATCTGTTGTTACAAGGTGTTAGAGTTAAAGATACTAAATTTGTCAATGAGGTTTTAGAAAACCTGAGTAAATCTAACACTGAATTGGGTGATGCACTGCCAAAAATTCTGAGAGATCTTAAGAAAAGTGGTTACCAAATACCAGAAGCTTTAGCTTTTAAAATGCAATAAATATTAAACCATTTGTACTCATGTAAATAGATTCTGTATAGATAAGTTAAATATAAAACTAGCCAAGTCGAAAATTTTATTCTCGGAATAATCGTGGACGATTTGAGATGTGAGATTTCAAAAATCAAAAATTGGAATCCCATGTTTTCTTGTTAATGGAGATTGGTATACCGTATCCAGTGCATTAGCAGATAATTAGGCTTAAATAACAATGAAAATCAAACAAATTGATGAATACATTCTATCAACACAGTCCTTAATGAAGGCCAACCCTACAACTTCAACGATATCTATAACTTATACCCACAGTAAGAAGAAAGAAGCTGATAAAGTTAAATCAATAATAAAATTTAAAACATTCGATCCAAAACATGGTATCTGTTATAACTTCAAAACCCACAAGATTAAAGAATTCTCAAAGTTGGTTAATGCATTGGGACCAAGAGGTTGTAATATACAGGGTGAAGATATCGATGGCTTAAGTTTATTATTTTCAAATTCCAATAAATCTGATATTGTCAGCGAAACAAAACCAGAAGAAGAACCTAAAGTAGAAAGTGCAGCAACTGCAGATAATCTATCACAAAAGAGAAAGAAGAATAAGAAGAAAGGTAAAAAATAGATAGATTAAATCTTTATTATTACATAGAAAATATTTTACATAAACGATACCTGTATAGTCAGTCAGTTAGTTAATAAAATCACCAAATTTCAGGAATATCTTTATCTTGATTGTTTTGAGCCATTTTAAAATTTATACGTTCAGCCAATAAATCAATAATGCGTTCTTGTGAATACTTATCGCCTGTTGAAATTAAATTTGTAACCAAATTTTTCTTTGATTCATTATGTTCACAAAATGGACAGTTGTTGTGATTATCCTTACCATTATAAGTCTCATGATCCTTACTATCATGCTCTCGTAGCTGACATAAAAGCTTAGCTACAATTTCATCAGAAAATTTGGATAAATCGATATTCAACGATGGTTGGAATCCTTTTTTTTCAAGTATTTTTGCTTTCTTTTTCTGCAATAAACTTATTTGTTTATCTATTTCATCTAGAGAGTCAGTAGAGGAGACTGTTTTCTCATTAGTATTTTCAGAAAAAGTATTATGTAAATTTGACTTTAAATATTTGTTTTCTGAATAATAAGAGTGCAACTTTGACTTATAAGCAGATAGAAGTTTATTCAAGTCTTCAATAATGAAATTCATGTCATTTACATTATTTTCAAGTTTACAGTTTTCAGCTTTTGAAATTTTCAAATTTTCAACTAATTTATGAATCATTAAATTTAATTGTTTTCCGTCTTTGTCTGATAAACTATTTTTGCTTATTTTTTTAAAAGTTTGCTCATAAAAATCTTCAAATTCGTCAGAATTTAAATCAGGTACTGAACTGAGTTTAGCAAACATTTTTTTTGATGTTTTATGTTGGTCATTTTTGTTAATATGTTTAACATGATCATTTAAATCACCTAAATTTAAAGAGTAACCAGCACCCATCATCATTTCAGTATTATTTTTATTTCTCAAGTTATCTAGTGTATCAGTAATGTTATTACCAGACGATTTTTTGAACAACACTTCACTATCTTTGACGCCTTTTTCCAGCGGAGATTTTAAAGGACTTAGATTCAATTTGTTTGATCTTGCATGTTCGATCTCAATATCACTATCAGTATCAGTATCATTATAACGATAACTATCAAGATCACCAACAATGTCAACATTTTTATCAATATTTTTATTAACCGGCTTATACTTTTTTGGAGAAGAGAAATAAGTTGCATATTTATCTGGAATTTCCCTTCTCAAGAGAACTTCATAATCAGAATGCTCATTGAAAAATTTAGATTTATCTAACACCTTACCTTTCATGTTACCAAATTGAAAGGGTTTATTTTCAAGAATAGCATCATAATTAGCAACGTATTCTTCCAATGGCATAATTCCATACATCATGTGTTTAGTAAAATACAAAATCTAGCAAAATCTTCGAATACTGCTAGGCGTAGACCTGGAAAATTGAACAACAAAACAAAGAATCAACATGAAACAGGGTAAAAACACGAAAATTCATCATGTTTACCATTTTTGTAAAACGAGGGAAACAAATAAAAAATACCCAGATAATTTCAATCAAGCAAAAGCTACATGCCAATTATCAGACCAAGTTGAGTAATGATAGTGATTATTTTTAAGGGTATAAATACATTTTATATATATGAGAGAAACTAAATAAATACGAGTAGAAAGTCTATAGGATCAATATCAGATTAAATTGACGGCAGCGAGAGCAGCAGCACCTAATAGAGCGTTGTATTGAATAGAACCAGCTAAGTTAGCATGTGTGGAGGAAACAGAAGAAACTGTAGATGACGATGAATGAGTAGAAGTGCTGTGTGTAGTTGAAGATTTGGTTGTTTTGATTGATGAGAATGATGATGATGATGAGGATGAGAATGATGATGAGGATGATGGAGCAGATGAAAAGGAAGAAGAGGAAGAAGAATGAGTGCTTGGTGCAACAGATGAAGATGATAAAGTAGAAGAAGTGGTTGGTTGAACAGAGGAGCTAGATGAACTGCTTGATTCCACAGAAGAAGAAGAAAAGGTTGATGAAACTGTTGGCTCAACAGATGAAGTAGAGGAAGAAGTAGATGAAGAAGAAGGGGAAGTGGAGGAAGATGTTTCAGCAGAAGAAGTAGAAGAAGAGGATGAAGTTTCAATAGAAGAAGAAGAAAATGTGGAAGAAGAAGATGTGGAAGAAGAAGATGTGGAAGAAGATGAAGAAGAAGATGAAGAAGAAGAAGAGGAAGAAGAAGAGGAAGAAGAAGAGTTCAATGTGACACCAAAACCTGAACAAACACTTTGGAAAGAAGAAAATGCAGTATCAGCCATACCATTTGGACATGATTTTTCAAGACATGATTTCATCGTAGAAGCTTCAGAGGAACACACACAATTAATATCATTCAATTGATTACATTGGGAAGATGACTTGACAACAGATGAAGCACATGCCAATAAACATGCAGGTGGTGTAGCGACCGAAGGTGTGATATATGCAGTAAGCAAGACAGCGATTGAAACGTATGATAACATATTGTTGTTTGATTGATTGTTTGTTTGAATACCAAGCAATCTCAGACAAAGGTTGTAGATAAATGAATCTTCTCTCTGAAATCAGAATTGATTCACATCCAAACATGAAAAATCAACACTGGCGCGCCTCAAAACAAAAAACACAAAACAAAAAGCAAAACAAAAAAAAGAAAAACCGCTGAGGAAAAACAACGTGTTTCTAAAAATAGACGCCGATCGACGCGCGCCGGTTTATAAATTGCACCCCCTACAAGGGGTGGTTTGCTGAGCCGCCGAGAAAAGAAGTAGTTTAGAAGATGGAGCTGGAGCTGGAGATGTGTAGATGTAATTTCGATGTTTAAAGTGGGTGAATGTTCAACAAAAATGCCGGATTTCTGTGGAATTTTTATACAGCGATACTCATAGTGGTATTGATATTTACATTTATATTTATATTTACCTATTTATATTTATATTTATATTTATATTTATATTTATATTTATATTTATATTTATATTTATATTTATATTTATATTTATATTTATATTTATATTTATATTTATATTTATATTTATATTTTTTCAACATACGATGTTACAACAGATATAATTAAATAGCTAGTAAATGACATTTTAAAAAAAACATCGTTTTTCATATCACCTCAATTTATTCTGATTATATTCAAACATTTCATCTATAAATACATGCATTCTGTGTAAATGTCCAATTGATTCCAGATTTAATATAAATATGTATTTTACATATATCAACTATTGATTCTCTTCCTTTTGTTTTTGTCTTTCTCTTTGCCTTTGTTTAGCTTCCAACCTACTCTTTCTACGCTCTTCGGCTTTCTTTCTACGTGCCTCAGACTGTCTTCTCGCCGTCTCCATACGTAATTTCCTTTGCGATGCTCTTAATTCTTCTTCTTCTGCCTTTTTATCATTAATCGCCTTTATATAAGCATCTAGATCTTTAGGTTTATCAACAGTACCAACATCTAAAAATTGTAAATTGCAACTACTTTCACTTTTAATAACCCAAATATTCGTTGGATCACATATACATTTGGCCTTTTTATAAAAAACATCATCTAAAGGACAGGTATTTGCAACTGTATGTGAATAACTGATATTTTGAAACATGAAAATTTCTTCATTTTGTAATATTAAACTAAAAATAATTGAATGAATAGGCGCATCTCCCCATCTTTCATAGAAAAATCCACCCGCCTGGTCTAAATGATCAACATAACCTTGATAAAGTTCATTTCTATAAATGTCTAAATTTGCAATTTCAAAATTCGACCAATAATGACATAGATTATATGTTTCACCTTCATCGTCACTAATGAATTTTAACAAGTTATTATTTGTTGTTGAATCAAAATAATTATGGCTTAATTTTTTAAAATAAAGTTTGGTAGTTTCCCACAATGTTTCAATAGTATTTGGTAATTCTCTCATTGAAATTGTAAATCCATATTTTTTACCAGTTTCCCTGAAAAATCTAAATGGATCTTCCAAAATATCACAATTAAATCCAACATGTGGTTCAACTCTCCAATAATATTGATATTCTTCCATAATTGGATGTTTATAAAAAAATAATGAATTGAATCTACACATGTGTCTGTAAGATTCACTTGTTCCATATGTAATAGTTGACCATTTTCTACTTTCTCTAATTTCTTTTGCTTTATCTTGATCAACATATGAAGGATAAGACCAATGATCTCTTGGAATCAATCCATACCTTGCACGTCCACTCACCATATTCGATGTTAGGGTAATAAATTCTTTAGAAAATGGTTCATCATTCAAAAACACCCAATCATAATGATATTTACTATTAAATCTATTTTCTAATTGCTGAATAGAATCTAGAATTTCATAAAGTTCTTTGTTTCTACAAAGAGTAAATAATGTTGCATTTTCTCTTTTATAATTATCATTTTGGTTAAGACTCAAAACTCTATCAATTTCATATTTGGCCCATGGTAACTTATCTGGCGATTCATCCTTTCTGATTCTATTAGGGTTATCAATTAAAGTTCCTTCAACCTTATCTTCACTAGGGGATAGGGCATCACTTGACGTTTTCTTTGCATTTTCTTTAGCAAGTTGTTTTTCATTTATAATTTTCAACTGTTCCCTAATTTCTTCATCTGTCATTTTATATAAGTCATCAAGTAAATCTGGACTAGCATCTTCATTATCTACATCATTTATTGTTTGTTTGATATACTTCTCTACATCGACTTGTTCTTTATATTGATCAGAAACTTCATTATTGTTTGAAGAATCACTTTCTTTATCATTAATACTATCTTCATTATTTTCTTGTATAACTTCTGTATCTTTGGAGTCTTCTAATGCATCAGAATCGAGGAAAAGACTGTCACGCAAATCAGACAATTTATCGTTCAGGTTGTAATCCAGAAAATTCTTATTTTGTGTTGAATGATACAGAGAAATCGTTATACCAAAAAAGAGTAATATTAAGACGGCAAATACCGACTTGTGTCTCCTCAACATAAGCATGATGGGTTTTCTGTTTTTCAGTTGAAGCTAGAAGAAAGTTTTGATGTTCCGGGTATAAAAAGTAAATAAGTTGCCGACCGCCAAAAAATACATGAAAATTTGGAATTTTAAGCCGCTCGTTAAGTAATCAGGAAACCCAAAAAATGAAAAACAAAAAGCAAGACATATAGTTACAGCAATTCTCTTATTTGAAGGTGTTGAACATTGAAAATAGATAAAACAAAATAAGGTGCAATGTCATATTTGACAAGACCTACTGCATTTATTTTGCGGATTTTTTAAACTCAAAAATTAGAGGCAAAAGTAGCAGAAACAACAAATATTTGTAGCAAATAAACAACAAGAGTGACCAAATTACTAGTAAACTTAATAAACAAAAGATATCTGAAAAAAGTATATTAAGAAGTGTTTTCCTTAAATTTATATTTGATTAATGCAATTTTTAATTTAAGCGTTAACCTGTAATTTCAGAATCCAAAAAAATTATAACCTTACCTACCCTAAATTTGAAATAAATCTTTTTATCTTTGTTTCTTTTTCAAATTTAATAGTTTTTGATTTATAAAAATCAAAAACTCAGAATTATTTTCTTCAAATAAAACGGTGTTTATGAGTCATTTATAATATCGAAATGAATACATTCTTATATTTGTTTACAAAGCCGCTTATATAAAACACAGTTGGAATAAAAAAAGTATTCAGCTAATCAGCATATTTTTCCCATCCAACAGGCTTCTTCCAACCCATTGCGGCAAAAAGTTGTTTTCCACATGCATAACCATCAAAAGTAAAATCGTTTTTCTTTTCACAAAAGCATCTATTTGGATTGTAGATAGAATCTTCAATTGGGCACATTTGATAGACTCCATGTTGATAACCGATATCTTTGAAAAAATGTAATTGTTCACGGTCTAAGAATAAAGAAACAGCAATTGAATGAACTGGAGCATCTCCCCATCTTTCATAAAAAAAGCCACCCGATTTGTCTAAATGCTGAAAATATTCTTCATATGCAGCAGATCTCCAAAAATCCATATCTGCAATTTCAAAATTTGACCAAAAATGGCACAAATTATAAGTTGCACCATTGTCTTCACTAATAAATTTCATTAAGTTATTCGAATGCAAATATTTTGAATTGCTATCTAAAAATTCTTTAGTTGTATCCCATAATGTTTCAATTGTACGTAAAAATTCATGAATTGTAATAGTAAAACCATAGGTTTTTTTGTTATCAACCATATATTTAAAAGGATCGTAGTTAATATCACATGTGAACTCAACATGAGGTTCAACTCTCCAATAATATTTGTATTCTTCCATTATTGGATGTCTGTAAAAGAAACCTGAATTAAATCTGCACATATGTCTATAAGACTCAGAGCCACCATAAATAACACCATCATTTTCCATTCTTTCTCTTTCCTCTTTTGCCTTAATTTGATCAATATGAGAAGGATATGACCAATGTTCCCTTGGGATAACACCAAATCTGGCTTTACCAGAAACAAATTTTGTAACTTGATCTTTAAAATCCTTACTAAATTCAACATCATTTAGAAAAGTCCAGTCATAGTGATAGTTCTTGTTGAACCTGTCTTCCAATTTCCTAATGGTTTCAACAATACCTTTAAGATCGGATTCTTGACATAATGTCATGATAGTGGCGTTTTCCCTTTTGTAATTCTCAATTAAAAGATTTTTTCCAACAAGAGGATCTGATCCCAATAGAATACCACCTTCATTATTTGTAGCCACATTAGAGTCACCTTTTGAAATACCTTCGCCTTTGTCTTGTTTTGTGTTAAAAAGAGACTGCGAGGAAGTAGAGCTAGCTTTAGATAGTATATCGGTTGAGATTGTATCAGAAAATGTCAGCTTATACACGATTGTCATAACTACCAAGAAACCGAGCAGCTGAAGAGCCAATGTTCTATACCTGTAACTAAGAATCATATTACAATATATCTATGTGTATATGTATATATGTATATATGTATGTATGTGTATGTTTTTATGTGTTTGAACAACCTGCTGATTTTAAAAGAAGATTGTTGGCCAAAATAAACAACTTCAAAATCTCATGTTTAAATTATCTATTATTTTTTGGTTTTGAAGGCTCAATTAGAGGCTTTTAATACAGACGTATTTAAAACGCAGAACGCGTTCCGTTTCAGGGAATGGGTTATTCTATATAAATTATACACGGAGTTCTTTGATGCCACGTATAAAAGCAAGTAAAACAATAGTTAAAAATGGTCCTAATAAAGGAGAGTAAACAGCCATTTTGTGTTCTTCAGGAAAATAAGCCTGGGAAACCATATCTTTATGGAAGAAAGCATTATTTGATAACTGTAATGCTTTACTTGACAGTTTATATGCATTCAACCAATTAAGTTCCTGTAAACTTGCAATTGAATCATGAACATTATGAATTGATTCATTGATTTCTTCAACAGTTTGTAGTGGAATTGGAATGGTTTCTAATTGGCTGATCAACTTTAATAAACTTTGGAAATTTGTTAAAGTGTCATTAATATTATTGACAGTTTGAATTCGGATTCTTTCATCAATTCTATAAAACAAGGATTTGTCTGATTCGACATTAACTCCCAAAAATTTCAAAATTTGAAATGCAAATATGTCAAATACTTCATTTAATCTATTATAATCAAGTATTTCATCGTCATTAACAATAACTACACCTCCCCATTGTGGTATTATAAATGAATTTCTGGTTGAATTTTCAATTATAATCTTTTCATTATCTGGTAAATATAAATTTAAGTTGATGATTGGATCTAACTCAACGTCTTGGTCCAACCCCCAATCTGAGTAATCAATAAACATACTGGTATCTTTGATGTAAGTAATATCATCAATAATATATTCACTATCAGAAATAATTCTCTTTTCAAACCACAACTCCTGAAATTCAATTGTGAAATTAGCAAACGGTGTTAAAGTATTAATAAACTTTTCAAAATTTTTCATGGATTTTTTCAAACTATTTCCATTACTAAAATCTAAAATCTTATTATTTGAATGTAAGAAATTAATACTAATTTTATAGTCTGTACTAAAGGGAAATTCAATAATTTTTTTTGGTTTGGCATTTGAATTAACAGTTTGAATTTCTGTTTTAAAAATATTTTCAACCAAAACTCTTGAAATTAAATCACAAACTAAATTATTTTTAATTATATTCGGAGTAATGAGAAGTTTAATCAAGTTATCATCATTTGGACTAATTATGAGAGCGTCCGATTCTTCATTCATGACAATTTGTAATTTATACGCATTTTCAAGTTGTTCTAGACCGCCCAATAATTTAATTTGAACTTTCGAATCTTTTAATTTATCATTTATTAATAGTTGTGTTTCATCAATTATACCATCTAATGGAGTTGGTAAATCAATCAGTTGAACTGGAATCTGATAGCATAATTTACTCAAATATTGATCATTCAAGTTTGAAATATCTTCGGTAGGCAATGTAGCTCTTTCAACTGATGTTGTTAAAAACCAAGCTGGTAATCCACTTAATAATGCTGTTATTAACAGGGTACATATAATTAGAAATCGTCTCTTTGTGGATTGTAACTGATCAATTCGTTCAATATCATTCACAAGAACAGGCAATTCTTCAACTTTGGTAGCAGTCATTAAAGTTGATTCTTGCAGCTGGTGTGAAGAAAAGAGAGACGTGTATTAATAAATAAAGGTATTTTCTATATATGAAGTTCCATCCAAGTATGAAAACTGTCACGCGTGTAGATCAAAAAGACATGAATTTCACAGTTTTTTTTAAAAAGTTGTACACTTCGATACAAAGCATATAAACAGAGGTGTGTGTATATTATAGTATATTATATTATATATATTTACAAGAAGGACATCAAAAAAATTAAAAGTTGACCACAATACCAGGTCCATGAGTTGAACTTAAAACAGATTGACCCATTAAAATTGGTTTCTTTGATTTGGTATTCTTAATACTTTCCTTCAAAGCGTTAGAAGTTGCTAGTATATTATTCAAAACTTCTGAATCAGAAAAGTTACATTTACCAACAGTTAAAGAAACGTAATTATTTCTTTCTCTGAAAGGTTGAGTACCTAAAGTTGAAAGGATCAAATTATTTAGATCTTCAACGATTGTACCCCTCTTAACATTTGGCATCAAACCTTTTGGACCTAAGATTTTACTCACCTTTCTTAATAATGGTTCTATTTCAGGAGTTGCTAGAATCTTATCAAACTGTTCGACATTTAACTTACCTTCAAAAATTTCATCAACTAATTTGGCATCACCTGCTTGAAATGCACCATTTTCTAAAGCTTGTTGGATTTTAACTTCGTCATTTGATAAACATAATATTTTGGTTTCTTTTAAAGGTTTTGGTAATCTGACCGCACCGTTTATTGGTGCAACACCACGATCTTTTAAAATTGGAATTTGGATTGAAATGGATGATTCATTGATTGATCTACCAACTTCACTTGCTCTTAGATATCTTAAAGCGTCGGAAATCGGCATAAAAATAGGATTGGTATTTGCAGGTTTCTTTGCTTGTAATTTTTTCAATGCATCTCTACGTTCTTGCTTCTTTTCTGCTGCTCTCTTTGCTTCAATATCTTTTTTATTCTTTGGGGCTAATAGAGGAGTCATAGTAGAAAAACATTTCGCAGCACTTCTAACACCAGTGCTGGACTGTATATGATAAACAGACATCATTGTATTGAATAAAAACTGTTGGTTTTGTGGTTTTGCAGTTTTGTTACGTCCTTTCCGTTTCCAATGCTTATTCACCGTCTTTAAATCTGTGAATTCTATGAATTTTATGAAATTCATAGAAGCAAAAAATTAGAAAAAGCTAAAAACACACCCCGGTGCACGGATGCACACAGCGTCGATCGACTGTAAAAAAGCTTGCGCACAGTTTCGAGCTTTTTTGTTTCACTGTGTATTTTTTCAACGGGATTTGCTGAGCAGAAGCCAAGCTGTGAACGTCTTCTGCTTTATCAAGAATCATCAGATACACCAACGATAACAATATGAACGGATTCCCTATGCCACAAGACAAGCCAGCTTCTGAACCAGGTTTTTTTTCCACTCCTTTCGGTAAGATTGGTTTAAACGTTGTTTTATTTGCAGCAGGTGTTGTTTTACTCCAATCTCCAGTCATGGACATGTTAGTTCCACAATTCGATTAGATACAAAGGAGGTTCTATGCCCTTTTAACATTGCCAGTTTTATATTCTATTTTGTATATAGGTTTTTTTCTACTAAATGAAAATCAAATAATTATCCCATTATGGTACTTGAAATTTGCCCATCGATTTTTATAATTTTTAGATCCGCAATGTGGTTAGTTGCATATTCAGATACAGTAGCAAGATATTTAAATATCTTCAAAAGTCAGTCCCCACCAAGTTTTACTGACTCAACGTAAAAATGCATAGCATTCTTGATAGCCAGGTGCTAGCCTAGAAAATGGAAGGCGCAAGCTATCTGTGAACTGCGTGTTGAACCTTTTGACAAAAAAAACATCACTGCTATGCTTCAGTAAATAATACATAGTAAAACTGATGTTGTTTTCTTAGTATATTATAACATGATTACTTACATCTTTTATGCCAAGAATTCTTTTACAGAAAAAGGTTCAATCTTTTTTTATCTTTTCATCTTTTTTTCTTTTTTTCTTTTTCTTGCTTTCTCAAATTCAAATAAATTTACTACACATACAACTGCTAAACAATTTTATTCTAATCCATAATCTTACAGTGCTAGGGCCTGCACTCTTCTTTCCCTTGTCGTTCTGTTTGTGTCCTCTATAGGGCATCTTTAAATGGGAGCGTTCTTCAAGAAGGCTCAGCACTCGCTGCGACAGCCGGGTTCCTGGATCACGTGAAATGGCGCAATTTTATTTTCTTATCCAACCCCCTTTTTTCCATTTTTGCAATTTTTCACTCTGACAGATACCTGTTCTCCGATGGTGCATTGATAAATAGGTATTAAAGGTGAATAGATATTTGTCGACGGAATTTTCTCTTCAACCTTAAAAAACAAAGAGAAGAAAAACAGCAAATGAAAATTCTTGCACAGCTTAACAACAGTGAAGAAGCAATTCTTCTGATTGATGAATCCAAAACTGTTTCTAAAAACTTGATCAATAAGCTTAATTTAACTTTAAATTCCAACCCATATCAAGTTATTTTGGAAAATCCACATTTAACTGCCGATGATTTGGAGAAAAGTTTAACAGTTGAAAATCCTGATAATTTAACAAAATTAAAAATTGTTAACAAGGATTTTCAAATTGATGATTTATTTACTTTAGGTAGACCTAAAGTCAAAAACATCATCGACAGAGTTTTCATTTTGGGTGTGGATTCCGAACAATTTATCGAGTCGATTTTTAATTCCTGTATCGAAAATAGAATTCCAATTAACACTTTCAATTCTTCCAAATATTCAACTTTTACACTCTTATCAACTTACAACAATAAAAACTTACAAATTGGTATTTCAACCAATTTACAAGGTTGTAAGATGTCATCAAGATTAAAGAGAGAATTGATAAAATCCATACCGGCTAATATTAATGAAATAATTGAAAATGTTTCGAATTTAAGAAAGTCAATTAATTCTAATGATAATTTAAACAAGCGTGAAAAGTTAAAATGGTTGTCACAAATCATTGATTACTACCCATTAAATGAACTCGGTAAAATTTCAATTGAAAAATTGAATCAAGACTTAAATGAGTCGACAATTTTAGATTCCCCTGCAAGTAGTATCACCTCATCCCAACAACAAGGTAAAATTTCACTTATTGGTTCAGGACCTGGCTCTATTGCTAATTTAACAATAGGCGCATTGAATACAATTCATGAAGCTGATTTGGTTTTAGCTGATAAGTTAGTCCCTCAAGAAATTTTAGATTTAATACCTAAAAATGTTGAAATTTTCATTGCCAGAAAATTTCCTGGTAATGCAGACAATGCTCAAGAAGAATTACTAAAAATTGGTTTAGCAGCTGTTCAAAAAGGTCTGAATGTTGTTAGATTAAAACAGGGTGATCCTTATATTTTTGGTAGAGGTGGTGAAGAATTTTTGTTTTTCCAAAAACATGGTTATAAAGTAAATGTTTTATGTGGTTTATCAAGTGCTTTTGTTGCAACGGCTAATGCTGGTATTCCAACAACTCACAGAGGTGTTGCAGATCAAGTTATGATCTGTACAGGTGTTGGAAGACACGGTAAAATTCCAGATAATTTACCATTTTATGAAGAAAAACGAACAGTTATATTTTTGATGAGTATAAAGAGAATTATTGATATTTTGCCAATTTTAATCGATGAAAAAAAATGGCCTTCTAATTTACCAGTTGCAATTGTGGAAAGAGCAAGTTGTGGTGATGAAAGAGTCATCAGAACTAGACTAGGCTCATTGGTTGAAATCTGTAATAAGATTGAAAGCAGACCTCCCGGTTTAATTATTACTGGCTGGGCTTGTGATGTTTACACCAAATTGGAGGATGACGAGGAGTACAGGATTATTGAATCGGGTATTTCTCTTGAAGAAAATGTTGATCTTGGGAAAATAGTCAGTTTGATGAAATAAAGATCAAGCACATTTTTATATTTTTATAGAGTTTTATTATAATAATCATTAATAGTTTCCCAATTAGGGAAGTGGTGTTATTTTCTTAATCTCGAAGCTAAAAAAGAAAGTCAATTTTTTTTTGTACATGAAAAATTATCTAAGAATAATTAGTGTTTTTTTTTTCTGAACTCCTAAAACAAGGGAAGGCTTGTTGTTTATTACAATCAATATGTCTGGGAAGAGAAAGTTAGGTTTAGGCAAAAATAGAGCCAAGAAACAAAAACTAGAAGAAAAACAAGATACCGAATCTAATGGTAATAAAGAACAACTACTAACAGTTGAATTAGCAAACGAAGTTAATCCAGATGACCCATTATCACAATTAACCGGTCTTTGGTCCACATGGAAAACTGGTGAAAGAGACAATGAATTGATTCTTAATGGTATAATTAATGAGTGTGATAGAATTTTAAGAAATTGTGTTGAGAACGGAGGTAATGAAGATATTAAATTAAATGATGAATTTTACAGTATTTATGGTCAAGCGTTATGTGATATTTCCAAATTCAAACCAGAAGAAGAAATAAGCGCATGGATTGATAATGCATTTGAAAGAATAGATGAAGGATTTGACAAATTTGGCAAAGATAATATCAGATTGAAATTATCTAAATGTACTATTATTTTAACCAAAATAGGTTCACAATATTTAGGCCAAATGACCATCGATTCAAAAAATGAAGAATTTAAAGGATTGAAGGAGCTATTTGACGAATTTGTTGACTTATGGGAGGAAACAATTAAAGAAAGTGAAGCAAAGAAAGATTTTTTGTTATTCAAAGAAGAATGGACTCTTGAAATTTTAAACATTTTTGATGATTTATTAGATATAGTTGATAAATTTGGAAATCAAATTAACGAAGTTATTGATAGTGATGACGAGAAAGACGAAGGAGAAGAAGAAGATGACGAAGGAGAAGACGCAGGAAAAGAACAGCTCGATGCGAAGAATGCATTAGAAGTTGAAGATTTTCAAATTTCGGAGGATCATCCTTTATATGAAATACAAAATTCAGACACTTATAATCTTTTCTGGAGGGACAACATGCTCAAATTTAAACAATTAATGGGCGACGATGTTAGTTTTAAAATCAAGAGGAGTGTTTATGAGAAATTAGGACAGAGTTATTTGATGGAAGCTGAAGAGCCTATTGCGTTTTTCAACAGTTATCAGTATGATCGTGAAGAAGAGGAAGATCAAGAAGAGGAAGAAGAAGAGGAAATGAAAACTATGGTTGAACATGCCAGATTAGAAGGATTACGATTAGTCGATGAATCAATCAAGCATTTACGTGAGACACATGATGAAGACGATCCCAAAACATGGGTCAACATTGCAGAAGCCTTAATTACATATGGTAATTTTCTTGAGCTTGATAGTACTGAACAAGAAGAAACATACCAAGAGGCCGAAAAGCTTCTCCGTCGTGCCAACAATGCTACCCACGGTCAATACGAGGACATCCTTCAAAGTCTTATTGGCCAATAGATTATTTCTAGTTAGGATTATTTAATATCAATATCAATATCAATATCAATAGTAATAGTAATAGTAATAGTAATAGTAATAATAATAGTAATAGTAATAGTAATAGTAATAGTAATAGTAATAGTAATAGTAATTGTAATAGTACTATCAACACCAATATCAATACTAACTATCATTATTGTGATTGCCAAACCAATATCAATACTATTTAGAGTAATACTAATCTATATTAAACATATTATTAGGATTTCCATTTTCAATCTTCAATTTCCATGCATCTAATCATAAGTTTCTTAAGTATAATAAATAATACCTCATAATATAATACCTCATAAAACCACATAATATAATATTCATAACATAATATTCAAATAATATTTATAGTATACTGCGGCATGGTATACTAATTCTGAAAATCCTACAGCAGAATATACTATTTCATAATATGATATTCTATAGTGTCCGTAATTTACAAAACAAAAAAAACAATACGAAACAAAAAAATTCTCTTAAACAATGCGTTCCAATAATGGATCACTTGCTTTAAAACAACCCTTGCTCCAAATACTTGCTCTGAAGCCTTACTCTGAAACAATCTTTGCTCTTTATCATTGCTCTCTATCCTTGCTCTCAAACCACCTCACTACAATGTAAAACAAGTTGCCGATCTGTTTACCTCCGCGACCTTCCCGTTTCGGCAGTTGGCCCTTGCTCTGCGCTCCCTTGGGCATTTTGCGGGCTGGTCAGATCAGAACGGGGCACTGGCGTGTTTTAGGTATATATATAAGTATCTTATCATATCAGATTGTGTGGAATTGTTGTGTGTTGGTACAGTAGTGCATATACTTGGTTGTACATTTGAATTGAGGCACCATACAACGGCAGAACCAAGGTATAAAAACATCGCTTAAGTGCAACTCAATACACGATTTGTGTCCCGACTGTTAGATACATATATATATTGTCCAGCAGTTTCGCATAGAACATCAGCGTATTTCGTATTTGCATTGTGAGACATTCTGTTATACGATTGACCTGTTGAAAAAACCGTAGCCATCACATTTCTGTTGTTTTTTACATCCCGGGGTCAATATCAGGTGCAAAAGTTAGAACCGCATCTCTAAAAAAAGAAACGGTCAAAACAAAAGACAAAAATAGTTTACAAGACGGATTTCGAAAATTGTATTGGTCAAATCTCCCAACCCAATATCACATTACATTACTAGACTCACAAACTGATCCATCAGCTTTTTTTTTCCAGATTCTAAGGTGAAACGCTATTTTTTTTTTTTTTAAAAAATGATCAATATTACTTCGCCTCAACGCCATGAAAATACTCTTGAGCATCGCATTGATTCGCCAACTTCCTCTTACACATCATATCCAAGATCAGGTTCTGTAAGTTTGAGTTTTTCTCGTCATCTGAAAAACCCCCTCTTTCACAACCACAAACCCAATTCCAAATTGAATGTGAATTTAAGCACTAATTTGATGATGTCTAATACTATAAACACGGATTTTTCATTCCTGACAGCAAATAAAGAAAATATACCCAATAAACCCGAAAAATTCAATAACAGTACTAATAGCGTCAATACCAATAGCATTGCCAACAGTAGCAGCAACAACAACAACAACAGTAACATAAGCAGCAACAGCAAATCATCAAATACTCTGACAAAATCTTTTTCTAATAATTTAATAAGCCCTTCCATTTCAAGAAAATCATCAATTAATAAACATTTAAGGAAGAAATCATTAACTAAACATAAACCATCTAATTCACATTCTAGGAATAACAGTCAATCAAGTTCCAATTTCACTACATTTTTGAAAAATTTATCAAGAACACCAACTAATGATTCCTTTGAAACAACAAGCACAAATTCAAAAACCATTTTTAATAGAGGAAGACATGATTTTTCTGTCAGTCCAACATTCAGCATAACACCACGTAGAACAGCTTATAATTCATATTCTAGTGATGAAGAAATTTTATCCGATATGGAAACGGATAGAGTTATTGACGAAATTTCAAACAATATAAGAAAATGTGGGGAAAATCCAGATTCATTAGATTTTGGATCACCAATTCAAAGGAAAAAATCAAATTCAAGTTCAATTTTCAAATCAAATTCTACAAATAAAAATAAATTGTTTCAATTACAACGTCATCAATCTTTGTTTAATTATGATCCAAAAAATTTAAATTATAATTCAAATTTAAATTCTGGTTTTGATACTGATCAATTGACTTCAAATATTAATGAATTGTCTGTTACAAGTAATGATGATGGTAATTGTGTAATCGATGATGTGCCATTCAAATTTACTTCACACGAAGATACAATTCCAAGAATTAGTGTTTCTGAATTTAAAAAAATTTTAAAAGATTATAAAAATAAAGACTTAAATTCAAATGGAAAATTTTGTAAACATTTTGATGATTTAATGATAATTGATTGTAGATTTAAATTTGAATTTGACGGTGGTCATATTGACAATGCAATCAATATATCTTCAACTGATGAATTAAATGATGCATTTTCTGATAGATTCAATTCACAGGAAAGTCCGATCGAAGTAGTTGGCAAAAATAGAAAATTGGTTATATTTCATTGTGAATTTTCTTCGCATAGAGGTCCAATCAAGGCAAAACAATTGCGTCAAATTGATAGATTAATTTGCTCGGAATTTTACCCAAATTTATATTATCCTGACATTTTTGTTTTACAAGGCGGTTATAAAGAATATTATGAATCTGAGAAAAGTTTAAACAGTTCCTTAAGCTATATTGAAATGGACCATCCTTCATTTACCGATGAACGCGATAAAAATCTCGATTTGATGAAAAAGGAATCTAATATAAGAAGTTCAAGAAGTTCAAGAAGTTCATCTTATGTTAGTTTAAGTAGAAAAAGTTCTCATAGTTCAATTAAGTCTGTTGCGTCATCCTCATTTTTAGACTTTTCTGCTATAAATAAAATTGATTGCAAAATTAATAATCAACAAAGACCTAGCAAAAGATCATTACATAGCATTAATACGCATTTACTTGATAAAATTATAATGAATAATGAAGAAGATTCTCCATTTTCACCAAATTTTTCAAGTTCTTTAGAACAGGGTATATTTGGAGGATTAGGTAATCAGAATATTGATTTAGATTGCCTGGTTAAAGATGAAACGAGTTTTGCTGATTGTTTTGTATCATCAGGTCCACCCGAACAGTTAATCACCCCAAAAAATGATGGATTTAAAATACCATTACCTAAACCAAAATTAAATAGAAGGGATAGTTTACATTCAAGAAGCAAGACCGTTTCATCTTTCTCATATTCAAATCATTCAGGTTTTAGAAGTGCACCACTGCTAACCACCCCTGAGAAAAGTGAAGCAAAATTCGGTAATTATTCATTTTATCAACAAGACAGCTCAAGTGTTCTAAGCGTTTTAGATAACATAGAATCTGATAGAGAAACAGAAAATCTTGATCAAATTTATGAATATGTTTCCATTTATTCACAAAAATTTAATAATAAGCATTTAGATACACCTATAAAAGGAAAAAGGTAAACCCATACAACCATTCATATATAGTGTGCCTTCACGTATCACCATACCCATGCATTAGTAAATACTATTTTACTGACCCTTTAACTGAAAATATTTATACAAGATGTAATTATTTATATATAACATATAGATCAAACGTTACACATTATCTTTTTTATAACGCAATTTCTCTTCTCTACATTCTCTACCACCAGTACTTGGAACTGGCCCAAATCTATTTAATGGCCAAATCACCCAAACTGCTTTGGCCACAACCAAACCCGTTGAAACAGGACCATAAGTATTTGAATCTATCGAATGAATGTTATCACCTTCAACCCATAAATGATTCAATGGAATCAATACTTTAGATCTGGTATCTGGATGTCTAGGAATTATTGAATCCAATGCTAATCCTTTTATTCTTTTTGTATGAATTTGATTAGGATCTATTGGCGATTTAATGAATATAACATCATTGATTTTTAAATTTTCTATGTTTTTAACATCAAATTTCCACAATAACACTCGATCTTTGGATAATGAAGTATCTGGATTGAATGTCGGTTTCATGGATATTCCATCCACCATACCGATGTATGAAACATGTTCTGAAACTATATAAAATACCGGAAGCCACGATAAAAACGTAACTGTTCTTTTGAAGGTATAAGCTGAAACGGGATAATTTGTTTGAAAACTTCGTATGAAGTTTAATAGAACCTTCATATCGACAATGATTAGGATACTAAACTGCTTTTATTATATTACTATAATTATTTATTATATTTTGTGACACCACTTTTCTCAAAATTCATGTCTCAAAAAAAAGATTAAAAGAGAGAGAGTAAAATATTTTGATTACAAATCTACTTGATCAGTTGAATCCGATCAATTTCTTCTTCTTTTCTTTAAGTGAAGATACTGAAACTAACCGAATGACAGAAAATTTTATAGAAGAACCATTTGAAACAGTTTATAATGTTTCATTAAAATGCCAATCATGCGTGAATTCAGTTACAAATGAAATTATGAAAATTGATGGTGTCAAAAAGGTTAGCTGTGATATTCCAACACAAACAGTTTCCGTTGATTCGACGTCACCACCATCTAAGATAATGGAAGCTATAAAAAATTCCGGCAGAGATTCTATTATCAGAGGAACAGGTAAACCAAACTCTGCTGCGGTTTGTATTTTGGAAGATTTTACTAAAACCTTTACTTCAAATGAAACAGAGAGAGAAGTATATGGATTGGCTAGAATAATCAAAACCAAAATCAATGAAAGTTTTATTGATTTAACATTAACTGGAATGAAACCAAATCAATCGTACTTTGCAAGTTTCAGAGAGACTGGAGATTTAAGTGCTGGAGCTTTAAGCACGGGTAAATCGTTATTCACACTACCTAAGGTTTTATGTGATAACTCCGGTAAATGTCAACAATTTGTTTCAGTTCCATTAGGAATCGATCAATTGATTGGTAGATCAATCACCGTTAGTACGGATGCTACTAAAGTATTCATGGATTCAATGGCTGGTGTTATAGCCAGAAGTGCAGGTGCTTGGGAAAATAATAAATACGTTTGTTCATGTACTGGTAAGAATATATGGCAGGAAAGAACCGATGCAAAGGAACGTGGTATTGAATAAAGGTCATATCTATTTCTCTATATATATACTCATTTAAAAGTCTAATAATATAATAATGCTTTATTACTCACGGAACATCTTGTTATTTATGGAATTTCTTAAACTTCCTCCACCTTCTGTTTTCCGATTTGTTGGTTTTATCCACCCAACCAATCTTTTCAACTTTAGATTTTACCCTGAGCTTTACCCTGAGCTTTACCCTGAGCTTTACCCTGAGCTTTACCCTGAGCTTTACCCTGAGCTTTACCCTGAGCTTTATCAAGCTCCATAATTTCCGCAATTTCAGACTCCAGTAACTCGTCTAATTCATCATCTAAATCAGATCCTGGACTTTTAACTTGATTTTTCACTTTTTGATCTAGAGTATTTATAACTGATCCCAACTCACCATCATCTGAATCCAAAATATCAATTTCATCAACCCTATAATCTGTATCTTTGATGTCTTTTTCATCCTTTGTGATTGAATCATCAATCAATATTTTTTCCCTACTGTTTGAATAGTCCAAATCCAATTCGTATTCTGCAGACTCGGGATTTCCAGAACTTCGCAATGCTGTTAAGAAAACTGTTGCAAATATTGTGAAAAAGATTATATATGCAATCAACTTCTTTCCAGGAGACGCCATGATTCTGTTGGCAAAATTGTCTTGTTCATCGATATAATTATTATATCTAGATCTCTTTTTTTTGCTATTCTTAACAGGCATCATAGTGTATGGTATATCATATTTGTCTTTACCCATTTTGCTTCAATCACGATCCCCAATTGTTATCCTATCTCTTTACAAGAAAACACAGAAGGTTCCAGAAATTGTGTATGAACTGTAGGCGCATTATTTTTTTAGGTGGCCTGTTGGCTTAAAATTTGATTTTGAAGGATGAAGATGCTATTTAAGGAGCGGAGCCTTTCCTTCTCTGCCTTCATTTGTTTCATAACTTGGTTCTTTTTACTAAGCAATTGAAGATTCTAGATAAACCCAATGGATCCACTGATTGAGCAATTGCTGGCATACCAGTATGCAACACAGCAACAACAAAGACAACAGAAAAAACAAAGAGAAAATCGGGCCAGACAGGCATTTTTAGTTCCAGCATACACCGGAAATTATGATTACGGGAATGGGCAGTACAACAATAGATATGGTTATGGGTACGATTATGGCAACGGTAATGGATACTCTAGCTCTCCGACATTTTATTCTAGCCATTTACCTGCACCTTATAATTCCGGGGTTTATCCATCGCATTTAAATCCGAACGTTGCAAGTATTTCGGGGTTTACTCCACATTCTAAGGGTTTTGGCTTCGGAGGACACCCAAACGCTTATTTCACATTGAATCGCCCAGAAATGAATGTTTCTACTGGCTCTAAAACCAAAGAGGAAGCCGATAATGCCGAAGAAGAAGAAGAAGAAGAAGAAGGAGATTATGAGGAAGAAGGAAACTACGAAGCAGCAGAAGATTATGAAGATTATGCTGATATTGATATGGATAACGAGAAAAAGGTAGAAAGAGGTGACGAATTGAAACCTTTTATTTATGGCGTTAATTCAACAGAAAAAAAACCACATTATTTTGACAAAGTAAACCCAGGTGTTTCTAATTTACCTTTTGGTAGCATCCCTTATGAAAGGCCATTTGATATTTCAAATCAGCATACTTTTGAACATCAGACAGGCAGAAAATTTGGTGACAGAAATGATGGAACACCGAATGAACTGCATTTTGTTCCATTTAATTATGAAAAACCAAATACACTTGAGTCTTACCCCGCAAAACCTTTTGGATCTCGTTCATTTGCGAATGCCCCTGCAAAACAAGGAAAAAAACCAATGTACACACTGGATAAATATGGTAATTTATATCCACACAAATCTCAAACAAAAGAAATTGACATAAACAATTTGATTAAACTACTTTTAGGCGAAGAAAATGAAGAGGAGAAAAAAGATAAACCAATTACTAAAAACGAATTAGCTGGAATTTTATCTCAGTTCAAAGATAAGGAAAAAGATGAAGTTAAAGAAGATGAGGTTATGGGATCCAACCAGAGCTATTCAGATGTTGCCCCTAAACTGAAAATTCATGCCGGAAAACCAATTAGCATTTCAAAACCTGCTGTTGTTAATGAATTGAAGGTTTCAGCACCACAATTAGCTAGTAAAAAGTTACCATTTTCACCAGCCGTTAATGTTTATGAATTTGAAAGCAAATATATTGTTGTTGTTTCATTGCCAGGAGTTAGTAAGGAATTTGTAGAGATAGATTATCATCCAACTACATCTGAGTTAATTATCAAAGGTGAATTAACCAACAAATATTCGAGTGACGATGATGATGTTGCTAATTCATTTATTTTAAAACTAAGTGAACAAAGATTTGGAAAATTTGAAAGAGTTATTAAGCTACCAGCATATCCAGGTATTTCAGATTTAGAAATCAAGGCCAAATTTTTAAATGGTATGTTAGAGATTAAATTACCTAAATTGGAAGAGTCTAAAGTGAAGAACGAGCCAAAGAAGATATTACTCGAAGAAGTACCAGATGAAGAATTACAAAGGGAGAGTAGTGACGGATTAATTTAAAAAGTAAAGAAATTTATACATATATATCTATTTGTAAGCAGCAACAAGAGAATCAAATAAATCTGATTTTTCTTTTAAATCATTAACGTATGGGGAATCAGGGAATTCGGTGGTAATTTGTTTAATTGAACTTTCACGATCAGCAGAGTTGAGAACTATTGATGATAAAGCAATCTTATTAATCAGTAAAGAATAATTCCATGATTTGAAAGTAGAAGATTGCATCGAATTCAATTTTTCAATACATTCAAAAGCTTCAGGAACATTGCCTAATTTCAAATGAGCAGCAAGCAAAGAAATTGAATTTTTAACTGAATCAGTATTTGAGCTGGATGATAATTCATCGAAAAAATAATAAGAATTTTTACAACTTACAACAGAGTCATCATCAGTAGTAGTTGTGGATAAACCGATCCAAGCAATTGCAAAATCCAAAATTAATGAATCTGAAAAATGATTTTTTAAATTTCTGATGGTTTCAATATCAATTGGATCAGTATTTGAGTTTGAGAATAGTATGTAAATAAAAGCTTCTAAATCTAAATCAGGGGAGTCAACGGAAAGTTTTGTATCTGACAAAATGATATTTTTATAAATTAATGCCAAAGAAGGAGTATTATTATCTATAGAATCTAATAAATCATTGTCAATTGAGTTGAATTTCTTGAAATCAATAAACGAGTTGAGTACCTTTATATCATTTAATAATACAATAGAAGTTTTACTATCCAATAATTTTTTTTCTGTATTTTGAGCAACTTTAGCTTCAATTGTGTTCAATAAAGAAGCAGCAGTTTTAAAATCTTCCACAATTAAAAGGGAACGAACTTTATAGAAGTGTGCTTCAATATCATATAATATATCAGAGAAATCAAATTCTGTATCTAAATCAAGTGAAATAATATCAGAATATTTACCTGAGTAAAATTGTTGAACAATGGTATAGAGTTCTTTCTCAGGAGTTAAATACATGTTTTGCAGGGTTGATATAAACGTGTGGCCGAACTTGTGTACAAACCTGTGTATAAATAAACGTGTTCTCTAAATCTTGGGTGTAATTTTCTACTGCGTCAGCCGATTGAATCAAGTATAAGAAACTGAATTTTGGCGCGAGTTGTGGGAAAACAAAATAGCTATAACGAAAATTTATATTTAATGAAAATATGGAAATAAAAATAAAGAACTATACAATACTGATAAAATACATAAGATGATGGATTTATTAGGATCTTTCACCTCTTAATCTTCTTGCTAATTGGATATCCTTCTTTTGGATAGTAACTCTCTTTGCGTGGATAGCACATAAGTTGGTATCTTCGAAAAGGGAGACAAGGTAAGCTTCAACAGATTCTTGTAATGCACCAATAGCAGAAGATTGGAATCTTAAATCGGTCTTGAAATCTTGTGCGATTTCTCTGACTAATCTTTGGAAAGGTAACTTTCTGATTAATAATTCAGTGGACTTTTGGAATCTTCTAATTTCTCTTAAAGCAACAGTACCTGGCTTATATCTGTGAGGCTTCTTAACACCACCGGAGGTTGGTGCAGACTTTCTTGCAGCCTTAGAAGCTAATTGTTTTCTTGGTGCCTTACCACCTGTGGATTTTCTTGCGGTTTGCTTGGTTCTAGCCATTGTTTTGTGTAATAATCTTGATATAAAAAGGAGAGCAAAAGGGCTTATCCGTAAATCCAACAAGGGCGAGCTGAGAGCTTTTATATGAGAAAAAAAAAACAGGATAAAAAATCGTCCAAGCGGTCCAATAATTACACCTCAAGAAAGTAAAACTCAGACCGGAATTTTCTTTTACATCGATCGGTCCAAAATTTACACAGGGACATGTAGCGACAAATGTTATCAGGGGGAATGGGGAATTGTTTAAATAGAGGGTGAGATCCTGTATAATTGACACAAGTGTAATGAATCTTATCCTTTTATTTTATCTTTTTAGTATCTATAACAAACAAATAACAAATAAATATGTCTGGTAGAGGAAAAGGTGGAAAAGGTTTAGGTAAAGGTGGTGCAAAGAGACACAGAAAGATTCTCAGAGATAACATTCAAGGTATTACCAAGCCAGCAATCAGAAGATTAGCTAGAAGAGGTGGTGTTAAGAGAATTTCCGCATTAATCTACGAAGAAGTCAGAGCGGTTCTTAAGACTTTCTTAGAAAACGTCATCAGAGATGCTGTTACTTATACTGAACACGCAAAGAGAAAGACCGTCACCTCTTTAGATGTTGTTTACGCATTAAAGAGACAAGGTAGAACCCTTTATGGTTTCGGTGGTTGATTTCGATCTTTTTGGTCTAGATCGTTATAGGTTTCTAATTTTATATTATTGTATAGTACTAAATCAAACAAATATTGTTAAACACAGGTAAAACAAAGGGGATAAAATCAATGCGCGTCGCGACGCGCTTTTGACGCAACACGTATTTTGTCGTAAATTCAATTTTATTAATCAGCTTTGCAATCGACGCGTCGGCTCATCGGCGCGTCGATTTACATGTTGAAATGTAAACAAAAACAGCCCCCAGCCCCCAGCCCCCAGCC
>JAJMJV010000041.1:0-59299 GCA_030563725.1 Pichia awuae
CCACGAGATGGCTGCAAAATGAGGCGCATCTACCACTAGCCACTACTGCGCCGCGGTGCGGCGCACAAAGTGCGGCTCGCTGATGTGCAAAAAGCAATTTTTCACGCCGCGTTGGCTGTCGGGCGAGAGGAGCATCTACGGCCGAAACAGGCAAACGCCTCTGTTTACAAACATGAAAGATAAATTCCCCCTTTCAAAAGGGGCAGGTGATTCGGATCAGGCTATTAGGGAGATCTCTAAACTGCAAAGACGCAAACAGTAAATGGAAAAGAGCCAAATAGGCAAACATGTAAAGATGTAAACAGTTAAACAGGTAAACAAGCAATAGGATGATGGAAAGTGTATGGTGATGAAAGATATAGGATTAAGATGTCTATTTCAAGACATCAAGCCATGTAGCGATACCGAGATATGGACTGGGAGTATGGTAGTATATTGTAGAATATTGTAGAATAGGGTCAAACAGAGTAGAAGTAAAATAGGAAAAAAATATTTAAAAATAACACGCTATATGAGATATATTATATAGAATAGAATAAAATAAAATAAAATATAATGAAATAAAATATAGTATAATCTTATAGAGGGTAAAATAAAAGTAAAATAAGGATATCAAAGAAATCTAATATCGGTAGAGATACGATCAAGCAAGCGAAATTTTAATAGCGGGTATAATTAGTATGGAAACTTAATTAGTAGATACCCCAGTATTTTTCAACACCCTTGGAACCAGCATCTTTCCATAAATCATCGAAAGCGGTGAAAACAATAGTATCATCACCACAGGTAGATTGGATGGATTTGATTGCAGCAGATTGTTCAGAAGATGAAGCAATGGCAACACCATTAGCTTCACCTTGGTGTGGCCAACCAGATTCGGTACACATGACGTTCTTTGAACCACCACATGCGGACCAAACTCTTTGCATTTGTAATAATAACCATGGACCTGCATCAGAACCAACAATAGTACCATCCCAGTATGCATGTGCATTGAATGCAATGTAATCGGAATATTTACATAATTCAGGGTTGTTTAAAATAGCGACGTGAGTATCAACTGAGACAACAGGACCGGTGTAACCTGCAGAAGTAAGTAATGATCTTGCAGATGAAACTAAAGAACCGATTTCTGCTGGAGTCTTTTCACCAGAGTTGACTAATTCGTTACCGATAGAGATGGTGTAAACATCATCCCAAGAACCGTAAGAAGAGATTGCAGAAGCAATTTGGGAGATACCTGCTTCTAATTGGTCAACGTAATAGATACCTAAGAATAATTTTTGACCGGAAGCCTTAGCTTGTAAAACATTTTCAACTTGGGTACAATCAACACCATATAATCTGATTAAAGAATAATCTGCTAATTTAGCGAGATCAGACTGAACACCTGCTAAGTCTTTACAAGTACCGTCAGAGTTGTAAGGAGAGTAAGTAATACCCTTAGAACCTGCAGTGAATTCACTGGAAGATGCAGAGGTAGTAGCAGTTGAAGCAACTGCTGCAGCTGCTTGAGTTTCAAAGTTCTTTGAATCGGTAGTACCAGTGGTTGCAGCAGTGGTAACTTGGTAAGCGTATGCGGTTTGGGTACCTTCAGTTTGTGTTTCTAAAGTTGCTTGTGTTGCAGCTGGAGCTTGTGCGAAATCGGTGTTGTCACCACCAACGGTGACAACAACGGTTTCGGTAACGTGGACAACTTCTCTCTTGTGAACATGGTGTAAATGGTTAACTGGAGAAGCAGAGACAGTGAGAGCTAATGCTAAGGAATTTAAGACAGTAGAGAATAACATCTTGATAATGAGTGAACTCAGCAAGGGTTGGTTTTAAAGGAGTGACTAAAGTGGGTTGTTTAAGGAAACAAGAAAAAAACAAAAAGGAAACAGGAGAAAAAGGGAAAAAAACAGGAAAAGACTACGAGTTATACTACAGAAGCTCACAAGTCAACGGAGAGTGTGAAACAGGAAATGGTGAGGTGTACGAAAAGCGTGAAAAGTTAAAAACAAAAAATGTCAAAAAGAGGAAATCAACAATTAAACAAACAACAACAGACGAAAACGACCGAGGCTGTGGCGAGCACGGCTGTCGGAACGAGCGAACGAGAGAAGGGTTTCCGAAAACGGAAGTGATTTTAGCTACACGCGACACGGAAAAAACATAATAGAGAAAACAAAATTCAGAAATATGCGGCGCGGAAGGCGCAGCCGGACAGGGGGGAAATGGCCAGGCCACGGCAGGGGCCACCGCCAAGACAGAAGGCATCAGCAGACCCACAAAACAGGGCACTTGGTCTAGCACCAGGGAGCGGCTCAGTGCCCACGAATCAGCGCGCGCACCTTGCGGTGCACGGGCAATATTTCATGCAAACGATCTGCGCCGCACACAAGCCGCGCGGTCTGCGTCACAACAACAAGCGCGTGCACCACACGTAGCCCTTCAAAAGCTTCAACAATCACACAGTCTACCAGCTCTTCCAACGGAACGAACACCTGGCCCACCTGTATTCCGCTATCAAGAACACACACATTGGCTGCCTTCATGACATAGAACTATCACCTAGATATTTGGTACACCTGTAGTTATCCAGTGGGAACTTTCGAGAGAAAAGGTGTTTTTCTACAGCGCATGAGCTTTAACGTAAAATCGCATAAGGCAACAGAGTAAATGATGCAATGAAAAAATCAGGTAAAACAAAAAGACCGCCCAGCTGGTGTACAGTTGTATGGAAGGCCCTCTATACAGACCCTTTTCTATACATACACTATATATACACCCCACTCAAAGTTTAATCTAGAACACCAACAACCTCTTCGTTCCTACGAAACTCTGCAAGCACAGCACGCCGACTCCGTTTGCCAGCACTGGCAACAGCACTGCGCCGACTCGTATCTTCACGTCTAGCTTCCACGGCAGCCTTCTCCACAGCAACAACTTCCTCAGCATGCGCAGCTCTGAGCCGAGCCACCTTGTCTTCAAACTCCGAAATAGGAGCAAATTCTCGTCCTGCTATGCCACTGTATTCTTCAACATCACCGACAATCTTACGCTTGAGGGCAAGCTCAACCAGATGCGGTCTGCTCTTTTCTTCAAGCAAAAATCTGGATTTGATTTGCCTCCGTGTTCTATGGGGGAAGAGCTGTGAGATAAGTGCAAAGTCTGTGCCAAATAGTGATATGGCTCTGAACAATTCCGCAATTTCTTGTGCTGTCCATTTACACGTGACATTCCTTGGCGCATACGTGCTACTAGTAACAATATGTTCAAATGGATTCTCTTCAATTTTTTCAATATCGTCACCTAGTTTACTGTCGTGTCGATTAATGATCGTACTCTCTTGTGAATATGTAACTTTACCATCACTTCCAATTTGTAAAAGTGGAACAACTTTCCCACTTTTATTATCACCACCAATATCCCCTTCGCCTTTTTTAATATCCATTAAATTGGTTCCATTAGTATTTGCATTTCCATGTCCATTTGAATTTGCATTTTCATCCCCATCCACTCCATCCACGCCATCTATTCCCATTTCAGTCTCTCCTTCTCCTCCCATTATACTTCCATCTCTAATTTTATCTTCACTAACCCTCAATTTCATAGCTAGGGCTCTAATTTTTCTCCTGTGTTCTCTTGCATCTTCTAGTTTCCTCTCACCCTCAATAGCAAGTTTATAATTATGACTGACTTTACCAACAGGTAAATATGGTTTACATAACTCACTCATTTTAATTTTACCAACATTAAATTTCAAACTTTCATTTAATAGATAGTCTTCATTTCCTCGTTTAATTCTACTTAATTCAGTTACATTTTCAATTTCATGCTCGATTGAATACTGTTGTTCATCCATTTCTCCTAAATCAGCCAATTTTACAATTTCAAATCTTTTACTTGCTTTATTCAACATCATTTTTTCACCTCTTTTCTTTTCGATTTCATTAATTTCAATTTCTTTCTTGACTTGTTTTTCCTCGTTATTCTCTTTGTTATCATCTTTATTTTTATGTTTCTTTCTATCTTCGTTCGTATTTTCATTTATATCCTCATTTATATCTTCATCCATATCTTGATCTTGTTGTTGATTTTGTAATTGATTTTGTTGATATTGTTGATATTGTTGTTGCTGTTGTTGCACTTCTAATCCAACTTTACTAACTCTCCTCTTTTTATTTTTCATTATAGGTACACCAATACTAACAGGTTCACTCAATCCTACTAATCTATCTTTGCTAATACTTTCCTTTCTAATATTAATAGGTAAATTACTAACAACAGATCCTCTTCTTGAACCAGCAGGATTTGAAACTCCTACATTCAAAAAACTACCCCTTCTTGAATTTGGGGTGGGAATATTTAATACAACACTACCTCTTCGTGAACCGCTTGCACTAACACTGATTCCAATACCAACATTAGAGCTGGCACTAGCACTGGGCCTTCTAACACTTGGTGTACTCAAAGAATTTAATCTAGGTTTTGAGTTCGTGCCTGGCTGGATGAACTCACTACCAGAACCTGTGATACTTGGTCTTTTCTCAAAAGTAGTTGTTTTTTGTGAAACTGGCACAAAAAGTGGTGCATCAACAGGAGAAATATATGATTCATAATCTTCTTGTGTTTTTGAAATAGTGGTTTCGGGTGCTATTTCACCTTGACTTTGACTTTGACTTTGTGTTGATGTGTCGCTCTGGATTTGACTTTGAGTTTGACTTTGTGTTTGAGTTTGACTTTGGATTTGGCCTTCGTTCTGGCTTTGAGTTTCGTTTTCGCTAGGAGCTGAGCTTTGTGTTCGTGATTGTTGTGGTTTGGAAGGCGCTTGAGCACCACCTACTCTTCTAGCTTTCATGTTGGGAGTAAACCTCTTACGAGATTTGTTAATAGCCGACATTCTTAATGAACAAAACTCTCTACAAAAGTATAACGTACAGCTTAAAACACATTAGAAGCATGGAAACATCAACTCAATCAAAACACCAAAAAAAAACATGTTGGAATAAAATTAATTTCAACGACGCGGCCTCCAAAGTTTGGGGCTCAACCTGATAAAATTTTCTGCCTTTTCATGTGACCAATGTTGTATTTTCGAAGACATTAGTATTTAAGAATTTGTGCAAAGGAATCAAACATCTGCCATAGGCTATAAAACAGAAAACTTAATTCAGGCTTGTTATATTTTGTTTTGTTTTTAAAAAATTATTCTAATGTTTGAGACGGAACTAAAATTACCAGACTGGGTGTTGTCACTTGCAACAACACCTACTTCCCTTCTTGCAGCCACATCTAAGGGAACCATCCATTCTCTTTCACTAGATCCATCAAAATGGATGCCACAGGATTCACAACCTTTACATAATGGAACTATTCATAAAATAATGACGGATCCAAATATGCCCACCACCGCATATACTGTTTCTGATGACGCTACAGTTAAAGTGTGGGATTTAAGACAACCATTAACAGCACCACAGCATATATTAACAAATTCAAGAAATTTACCCTTTTTTAGCTTAGATGTTAACCATGGTTTATTAGCTGCTGGATCACAACTTAAAGGCGTCGATTCAGAACTCATTCTTTATGATATAAGAAAAATGGAAAATTCTCTGAGATCTTTTATCGATTCTCATAATGATGATATAACTTGTACACAATTTCACCCAACTAATAAATCATTACTTTTGAGTGGAGCAACAGATGGTTACGTGAATGTTTATGACTTGAATGTTGTTGATGAAGATGATGCAATGGTTCAATGTATTAACTTTTCAAGTGTCCATTCTGCCGGATGGTTATCTACATCTCGGATCTTTGTTCTAAGTCACATGGAAACTTTTGGTATCTTTGATTTAAGTACAGAAAAAGACTTGACAGGTGAAAGTAATGGAGGGAAAGGTGACAAAGATTTTAGTGATATTAGAGAATCTTGGGGTTGTGAATATGTTGTTGATTTATATGCTCCTGGTTATGTAGTTTGTGGAAGTAATTCAAAAGCAGAATTAAAAGTAAAGAAGTTGGATGTTGCTAAGGAGGAGGTAACAGATGACTTGTGCATACTTGCTGGAGGTCACGGTGAAGAAGTTGTGAGAGATTGGAAGTGTGTAGCCGGTTTGGGTTATAGTGGTGGTGAAGATGGATTTATCAGAGCGTGGAAAGTTGGATTGGATGATACTAAAAATACATTCTTTGAAGAAATTGGAGAAGATGATTCCCACCAAGAAAAGATGGAAGTTGAGTATTTTACGGAAAAGACGGAAAAGAAAGACAAGAAAGAAAAGAGAGGTAAAATAAAGAAAGATAAGAAAAAGGACAAAAAACATAGGTTTAAACCATACTAGATATTATTTTATATAGGATTTATACTTGGGAATCGTTTTTCAAAATTGGACATGTCTTTTGTGATCGAACTAGTACGTAGAAATGATGGTTTAGGTGGTTTAGGAGGTGGTTGCTTTTGTTTACTTTGAAGATGCTGAATTGATGACGGCAACTCAGTTTTCGGAGAAGACTTTGATGTAGAATTTAATTTTGAATTGGAAGTAGGGTTGAACGTAGAGGTAGTTGAAGCATTAGCAGTGATATTATTAAAAGCAGTAATAGTATTTGTAAAAGTACCAGTACTATCCTTGGTAGCAAATGGTGAAGAAGTAGTTCCATGTTTTGTAAATGTAATTGTTTGATTAGATACCGCTGGAGACAACGTGTTGGAACCAGAATATATAGAAGGACTTTGAGGAGATGATCCTTTCACGAGTGGCATAGAAACAGGCGAATTAAAGGCACTAGGTACTGCTATATTACCAGTCCTCTGAACTTGCTTTGGCTGTTCAGAAGAAACATTTCTGAATAAATTCTTGACCCTACTTTGAATTGAGTTTGATCTTTTAACAGGGGCTGCTGCAGCCGGTGCAGGTGTCGATATAGATGAAAATTGTTCCTTTTTACCTTCTGGTGACATCTCTTTCAAATCAGCCAGACTTGAGTTTGGATATTCCATACTTAGTGAACGTTCCTTATATGAACCGCCTGTAAGTAAGTTTTTGATTGATGTTATACTTGATCTCTTTCTTGCACGTGTCGAGCCATTGGTGTTCTGTCTCGATATCGATTTAATATAGTCTATTGAGCTTAAATTTGTATCTATTGGATCAATTACAGCAGTTTTCTCAGTGGTTAAACCATAAACTGAAACAGGACGTCTTCGAGGTTTTAGTGGAGATAGCTTCTCCTCCGTTGTTGTATTTGTAAGTGTCTTTTTCAGTTCGTTGTATTTGAAAGCAGCAGGTTTCGAGATAACCGGGGTTGGTGTCCCTCTCATGTTACACAATTCTCCCAACAATTGTTGGGCATTAGGTCTCATTTTGGGATCAACATTTAACAGTTTTGCAATCACATTTTTTAACCTTGCACTATATGGAGGCATTGAGGGAATTTTGTAAACACCATGAACAATTGCATAATCACCATGATATCCATTCATATTCCCATTTATTGAATTTTGTTCAAATGGTGTCGTATAGTAACATAACTTATAAAGAAAAATCCCCAATGCCCAAATATCTGATTTCTCACCAATTATCTGGCCCTTTGACAAATCTAACATTTCAGGTGCTCTATATTGTGGAGTTGTGTTCTTCATTATATCATCCTGAATAGTACGAAACTCGGCTGCATTTTTGGCAGGCATTATTGGCGTGCAAACTGATCCAAAATCACATAGTTTATATGTCCTATTATCAGAAATCAAAACATTTTCAATTTTAATATCTCTATGCACCAAAGGTGGATTCAGGGCATGCATATGACAAACACCTTCTGTAATTGACTGCATGATAGTTAAAATCTCTGGTTCTTTCAGTTTATCCACCAATCTAGTATTCATAAAATCAATCAACCCCTTGTTAGAGCAATATTCCATCAACACAAAGACCTCATATCCCGCTCCATTTGTCGCCCTAGAAGCATGTGAATCAATATAAGACACAATACAGGGAATTCCTTGAAGTTTCCTCATGGCATCAACTTCTTTCCTTAATGTTGACAAACTTGGTTTATCAGGAACGATGACCCTCTTCAAGCACGCAATCGACTTACCATTCCATTTCGGCACAATTGAACAGGTATAAACTTGTGCAAATCCCCCCTGACTAAAAAAACGATCAACAACTACTTGATGGGTTCCAACAACGAGTGGTGTCCCTGGGGTATACACTTGTGCATTCATTGCCGAAAAAAAAGAAACAACCAATATACATGTGTGTCTTATTTGAACAACTGTTTTCGCTATCTATAAATAATACACCAATACATATACACATACACACAAATAAATACACTTTTGGCTACACAGGCAAGGCAAGCTAATCCAACACAATTGGGTCATCTACTCCACCGTCCCCGTTCATAAACACAGGAGAAGTCTGTTCTTGCTCTACAAAAGGACCTGGCCGGAACCCCACAACTCCAGCTAAAGAGCCCATTCCAAGATTGTTAATATGTTCAGCAATCCCGCTTGCAGGAGTAATACCTTCAGCTTCAAATAAAGCATCGATATGTTTGAACATCTCATGTTCTGTCTGGGCATCAATTGATGCAGAATCTGATATTGGTTTTAAAGAAATGTCCGCAACTATTGGGTGTGATTCTTTCGTAACAGAGGTCGAGTTAATATTTTCGATTTCAGTTCGATTTTGAATTTCAGTTTGATTTTGAATTTGATTTTGAATTTGATTTTGAATTTGATTTTGAATTTGATTTTGGTTTTGGTTTTGGTTTTGGTTTTGGTTTTGGTTTTGGTTTTGGTTTTGGTTTTGGTTTTGATTATCATTATCACTGTCATCCTCATCCGATAAAATTACTATATCATTCTGATTTTTAACTTCCACTTTTTTCTCCTGTTCACGATTTTCTTCAGATATCCATTTGAAACTTTCATTGTGCATATCTATTTCAATATCTACCACGTCTTCGTTATTAGGCTCATGCAGCAAATCAAGTAACAAATCCACAAACTCCCCAACCACATATACATCCCCAAAATTTTTTATATTGAATTCTAATTTACAAACAGGACAACAAAACCACTCTAAATCATTGAGTTGTTTCCCTTTTTCCTTCAGTTGTCTCTGTTTAGATTTATACTGAAATCCGACCGTATTTTTATTATGTAGTTTAGTATTGAGCACCGGTCTTTTAGTATCTTCAAACAATTTCATAACATCCACGTTACCAACATTAGGACTTGCTGGACTGAATCTTTTAATTCCAATTTTGAAAGGTTTTAAATTGTACATTGCAAGAAAAGCATCGTAATCAAAGCATTCTAAATGCGAACAATATTTCGATCTTAACGGGGTCACCATTTTGGAGCCAGACAACGGATCTCTTAAAGACAACCGAACAGATCGTTCCAAAATTTCGTCATCATTCGAGTTGGAAACTGTTTCTGATGTCTGAATTTCCATTTTATGTATAAACCTGGAATGAGGAACTTTCGATCTTTTTTTAACTCTCTGCCGTGCTGGCGATTTGGGTTTTGGAGCCTTCACCGGCGTTCGTTCCACATATCCCCTAGGAAGTAATATGCTCAGATTAAACGTACTATTGGTGATGAAAATCGAAACCTTATCGGACAATCTTTTATTTATTACTTCATTTTTTTCAATTTCATCTAAATCTATTTCGTCGGAAAAAATATCAGACTCGTCAGCTTGACTCAAAGGCGGAACCATCGATTGCGATATAAAATTTTGTGTATTCAGTCCTCTCAAATTAATTTTTAGTGTAAGTTTTCCGTCTTGGTTTAACTCATGCACTCGTCCATTACCTATTTCATTTTCATTTTTAAACGAGCTAGAAACATCTAAATTTGATATGCTATCTGAACCTTCGTCGCTTGGGCTACTGGGCAGGTCCGTTAGCAGTGATTCCATATTTTAATTGTACAATATATCTATCTGCGTATACACCTCGTTGTACCTCTATCTATCAATAGACTATAGACAGACCAATAAATAGATAAATAAACAAATGGATAGATAGATATTATATCTTGATATATCTTCGTATATATTGATATGGGTTTATCAATATATCTGCGTTTTATTTCACCTAATCCGTATAAGCAGAGAAAACCGGAATTAAAGTAGATGATAATTCATGTTGAATTTTTGAGGCGCGCAAAAGTGTAAAAGTGAAAAAGTCATGAAGCAAAACAGTCAAAGAGAATATAAGCTTAAATCATGAGTGCTGTGGGCATAGATTTGTTTTATTTTTGTGAAAGATTGTAAGACAATTGAATATGATGAAATATACAACAATAGCAGTTATTTGCTGCCTTGTTGCATTGGCTAGTGCACATGGAATTGGCCACTTTGAACACTACCATCAAGATATTGAGAAGGTTTTCAGCACGCCAACCAAAACAAGCTCAATTACGTGGCTTTTCAACAAACTGTTTCCTTTTGGACCTGCTGCAAATGCCGTTTTAGCAACCGCATATATTTCAGGTCCTCCAAATTTGCTTCTTGCATTTATTCCTGCCGATATCGATGTTTCTTCCTTGAGTATTCTTGTTGCGTTTGCCGTTGGTGGATTATTAGGAGATGTTTTCATGCACCTATTGCCTGAAACTTTCTCACAGAACTCAATTATACTAGGCGACGGCACACACGTTCTCCAAATCGACCATGCTGAGGGTGTCAAGATGGGTGCTGGAATGTTCGTAGGTTTCTTTTTGTTTTTCTTAATTGATAAGTTGATGAGAATTGTCGAAGGTGGTGACGACGCAGGAGACGCACATTCACATGCACACTCTCATTTACATTCAACAACTGTCAAATCAGAAGGAAAAGAACAAGATACCCCAAAGCATTCAGCAGCCGCATATCTTAACCTTGTTTCCGATTTCACCCACAACATTACCGACGGATTGGCCATTGCTGGTGCTTTCCAGATTTCACACAGTGTGGGATGCACCACAGCAGTGGCTACTTTTCTCCACGAGGTGCCTCATGAAGTCGGAGACTTTGCACTGTTGGTGCAAGGCGGCTTTTCCACAAAACAAGCCATGGGTGCCCAGTTTATAACTGCCGTTGGTGCATTTCTAGGTACTTTTCTAGGGATCTTCCTGGGAGACTTCACCGGAGACGATGCAACTGCATCGTCTTCGTACACTTTGCCATTCACAGCAGGTGGGTTCCTCTACATTGCCTTTTCTGCAGTTCCAGAACTGCTCTCTCTCCCACCGGGCCTCACCCGTGGCCAGCACCTTTACACTCTGCTCAAACAAGTGCTTGCTATGAGTGCGGGCGTCTTCTTCATGGGCTTCATAGCATTGAACGAATGAGCTCTTCTTTGTGCAATGCAAATATTCTGGTATGTATGCCCTGTATAAACACAACTGTAATGACCGATACTAACCTGTGATAGGAACGACAGCACCCCCAACAAACGTATCTTTGTGGCCGGCAGCTTTGACGGATGGCACGAGAGATACCAGCTAGAATACACCGGAGGCTCGTACTCCACATCCATCGACATCAAGCACAAGGATCCATCTCCCGTTTTCTACAAGTTTGTAGTAGATGGCGAATGGAGAATATCTCCCGACCACCCCATTGTAACAGACTCACACGGCCACACAAACAACGTGTATGACCCACCAGACACTGAATCCATTGTGCACGTATGTCCTGTGGGATCCAGAGACAGCGTGTGTTCCGAGTTCACACACGTATCTCATGAAAACCACCCTGCATCGACGGCATCGACGGCATCCATGGCATCCATGGTACCCATGGCATCCATTCCGCATTCTACAAGTTCGTCTACCTTGTTTTCCATCCTACACAACATATTTGCCTAGGTCTATATAGAGTCTTTATACTTTTTATACTCAACTGCCAAACCCGTGAGATCCGGCTGCCCCCCCTGTTTTTCCAGATATTCATGCACGTCTACAGCTGCATTGGCGGTATCCAGCTCTATTTCTCTCAGACAATGGCCCAACCGTTTGATGCCCGTGGCCGTCCACTTGCCGTCTTTCAACACCACCCTCTGCTCGTCGTCTGAAAAAAGTCCTTTCAACGTGCCAATCAACACCAACACCACGCCGCAAACCACCTCCCACACGACCTGCTGTTGGCCCACACTGCCCATAAACACACTGATCCCGCTGTTGGCCAGCACAAACACCCCGATCACTTGCAGCAGCATTGCTTACAAGAAGACGCCCTTCATCAATCATCCATCTCTTATGCAACGTCCCCGGAAAACTCCCTGCAAAACGGCGCCGAGCAGCGGGCTGCTCGGCTCAGCAAACCGCCCTGTTTGTCGGTTTGCCCTTATCCTTCTGTGCCGTTATGTTATACAAGGATATTTCCTTGTATGTAGTTTTGAACAACACAGGGACAAAATTTTTCTTCTATTGTTGCATTGAAGGTTTGGAAAATAATAACCAAACAAAAGTGCCATGCTACAGATTTTGCTACACACACACAAACCAGTATTTCGCTCGACTATTCTTGCAAGAACAAGCTGCCTAGTAGATGTTGCCAGAGCCAAAAAGACTGCCATGAATTCTGCGCTAAGAGAATGGTTACCAACCAGCTCTCATACATACATGGTGCAAAAGAATACAGATATAGGTACCGAAAAGAAAACAGATGCGAATTTCAGAGAGCCAGTTTTCAAGCATCCTGATTTTAACAGGGACGAAGTTATTGCTATAAAATATGAGCACCGGCCGGTCGATGGATCCCGGGCCCTTTTAACTTACAGTTTCACGGTTTTCTTGAAAAAATCTTTTGATGTGTTTACCGGGTTCAGAGACGTGAAAGACGAACAAGAACGAGTTTCAGTTTCCAATTCGCCGAATCGAATGACGTTGGAAAAATGGCTTACGAGGTTTGTTGTTTTGGAGTCTGTGGCAGGCATTCCGGGCTCCGTTGCGGGGTTTGTAAAACACTTAGACTCACTCCGAATGTTCAGAAGTGATTTGGGTTTCATCGATACATTGTATGAAGAGGCTTTCAACGAGCGTATGCATTTGCTGACATTTTTGGAAATCGCCAAGCCTACAGTTTACACAAGGACACTCTTGTGGGTGGGTCAAGGGATTTTCACCAATTTGTTTTTCATCACCTATCTCATATCTCCAAAAACGTGTCATCGATTTGTTGGGTATCTAGAAGAAGAAGCTGTTGCAACATACACTCGATGTTTAGAAGATCTTGAACGAGAACTATGTCCTGAATTGGCAGCACATCCGGTTCCTCAAATTGCAAAAGATTACTGGCACCTAAATGAAAAGGATACTCTGTACGATTTGATCCAGTGCATTAGAGCTGATGAGGCAAAACATAGAGAAATCAACCATACTTTTGCCAATATAGATATCAACGGTGGAGACAGGAATCCATTCGCTTTGCAAACCAGTGACCACATACAACCAACCAATACTCTACGCTGGCACCGAGGAATAGGTTGGGAGAAAAACCAGCTTAAAGTTCTATCCTCGTAGCCATATTAATCTGCCGTTGTTACTCTACTGTTACTCTACTGTTACTCTACTGTTGTTACACTGCTGTTGTTTTTGTGCTTTGTTGCTCCATGTTTTCTCTTATGTAAGCAAAAAAAGACACCCCCCATTTTTTCTCTTTTTTCACCGGTACCGAATTCGGCAACGCGCTAATAGTTTCTCCGTTGATTGACTTTTCACGGTCAATTGCATTGGATTTCACATCATGAAAAAATGACTAATTTGGTATTCACAAGTTTCTTACGTGGTTTCTGGCGTCTGTGCACTTTTGTTGTCTTTTTCCCCAAACCAAACATTAATACAATGCTTTCTAGATCTGCGCTTAGATCATACTCTACTGCTTCCAAGAATCTAACTATCGGTCTTATCGCCGGTGATGGTATCGGACGTGAAGTTATTCCAGCTGGTAAACAAGTTTTACAAGCATTACCATCATCTTATGGTCTTAACTTCAATTTCATCGATTTAGATGCAGGTTTCGAACTTTTCAAAAAGACAGGTACTGCTCTCCCACAAGAAACTGTTGATGCATTGCAATCTAGTTGTGACGGTGCATTGTTTGGTGCAGTTTCTTCCCCAACCGTTAAAGTTGCAGGTTATTCATCCCCAATTGTTGCATTAAGAAAGAAAATGGGTTTATATGCTAATGTTAGACCTGTCAAATCTGTTGATGGTATTGGTAGACCAGTTGATATGGTCATCGTCAGAGAAAACACCGAAGATTTATATATCAAGGAAGAAAAAATTTTCGAAAAAGATGGTCAAAAAGTTGCAGAAGCAATTAAAAGAATCACCGAAAATGCAACAACCAGAATTTCTAAAATCGCCTATGAAATTGCATTACAAAGACAACAAGTTAGAAACTTAGGTGGCTATTCTTTACACTCTAAACCTTCTGTTACCGTTGTTCATAAATCCAACGTTTTATCAGTTTCTGATGGTTTATTCAGAGAAACCTGTAAAAAGGTCTATGAAGAAAACATTGAAAAATTCGGTTCAATTGATTACAAGGAACAAATTGTTGATTCAATGGTTTACAGAATGTTCAGAGAACCTGAAATCTTTGATGTTGTTGTTGCACCAAACTTATATGGTGATATTTTATCTGATGGTGCAGCTGCATTAGTTGGTTCCTTAGGTGTTGTCCCATCTGCTAATGTTGGTGATAACTTTGCAATCGGTGAACCATGTCACGGTTCTGCTCCTGATATTGAAGGTAGAGGTATTGCTAACCCAATTGCAACCATTAGATCTACTGCATTAATGCTTGAATTTATGGGTTATTCTGCTCCAGCTGCAAAGATTTACGATGCTGTTGATGCTAACTTAAAGGCTGACTTAATCAAGACACCAGATTTAGGTGGTAAGTCTTCTACTCAAGAAGTTATTGACGATATTATCAAGAGATTTTAAAAGACTAGATAAATATACATTCACACATACTCTCAAACAAAAATACAAATGTACATAAATAAATATAATTTTATAACATAATTTCTATCATTATTTCACACTTTTTTCAAAACAAACGGCAAAAAATCCGATACCACCATCAATTTTTGGTAAAGATCTGACACAACCTTCTGCCAACTCTTCAGAATTTTCGTATCCTTCAAAAACAGCAGCATGTCCTCTTCTTGGCCATGATGGTAAAACATCTTTACGATTACAAACTTTCCAACCTTGCTTTTGAACATCTTCATCTTCAATTAACTGTTTTACCACACCTTCATTTTCCTCATCATGAATTGAGCATGTACTATAAACAACTTTCTTGACATTAGGGAAACTTAGTGCATGTTTAACAATTTTATATTGGAAAGAACTTAATCTTTGTAATCTATCAGCTAATTTATCCTTTGCTTCTTCTTCATTAAATTCTTCTTGTTCATCAAATGCACGCCCAAATATACCACTTCCTGAGCATGACGGATCAACAACCATTCCAGTGATTTCTTTAAAATCTTCGGGTCTTGTACTTGTGAAATCAGCATGGTAAATAGTTATACAATCCAATCCTGCCGCCTTTTCACACATCATTCTAATAGTTTTTATACGTTTATTATCCTTCTCAAACGCAACAATCGATTGTTTACTACCATTTAATATACTTGCTAAATGTGTTGTTTTATTACCAGGAGCTGCACATGCATCAATGACTTTATCTTTACCTGGTATTGGATTTAGAATAACCGCAGGGAAACACGATGCTCTATCTTGAATAATCAACCTACCGTTTTTATATGCATCTGTTGAAGTTAATTTTTCCTTTGGGTGAATACCAAACAAATTGGGAATATATTCATCATGATATATAACTCCCGTTTCTGTAATTTCGCCAATAGAATTAACTTTTCTTAAATATGAAAATTCTCGAAGCAAAGACTCTGTATTAGTTTTCAAAATATTTGTCCGGAACCATCTAACTGGAGTATCATCTTCTTCAATCAATTCATCTAATGATTTCACTCCATGTTTGATCTTTAATCTTGCTAATTCGGCCTCTAATCTTGGTTTATTCCTGATAATAGCATCTTTCCATGTATGCTGCTTACTTTGAATACGTTTGGATTTAGAAAAAAGTAAATCGTGGATCATTAAAATAAAAACCGGTTCTGGAATTTTTGCTTTCTTTTCTAACTCCATTATCTTTGTCTTTTTCATAATGTATTGAATAAATGGTTTGTACTTCAGAGTTGAAGACACAAGTGCAAATAAATGTTTTGGGTTAGTTTTGATATATTTGGAATTCTTGCATGTTTCAAAAACCCTTGTTTGTAGTGATCCTTTCTTCTGTGAAGGCAGCAGAAACTGCTGGGCATCCTTATATACTTGCATTGCCACGTACTGCTAAACTTGAAATCCTAATCATTATTTGGCACATACGTAGTGAAGATGTATAGTGAAAAAATTTTACTTTCCAAATCGGGAAGTCCTTTTTCTGATGCTCTCTTTTTTGACTGTTGTTTCCTTTTCCCTGCATATGACTTGCGGAGGACACAATTGCAAACTCATTTTCTGCACTAGTTTGTAATACAATTACAGGTTTCTTTGAAAAATAGTCACCGAAGTATCGATTATACGATTTTTTAGAAAAATTCCTTTACCACAGTTCCTTTAAATCGATAGACTACTGGCTATATTTACATTCTTTCTAAATGTCGATTGAAACAGGTACAAACCATATTTCTAACAAACGACCATTAGAAACCGATTCAAAGTTTGAATCTAGCACAGAATCCAAACCATTGATTCAAAATTCACACGATTCTTCAACAGCAACTGAAACAACAAAAGTTAAAATTGAAAATGATGTTGAAATGACCGATGTCACTACACCACATTCAAATAATGTGTCTAAGCTCACAGAATCAACTGATATTATAGTCCCAATCAGAAAACCGGATTTATCATACGTTTTACTGAAAACCGGTCTGGTTTACGATGTTAGAATGCGTTATCATGCTAAACTTTACACTTCATATTTTGAATATATCGATCCACATCCGGAAGACCCAAGAAGAATTTACAGAATCTACAAAATTTTGGCAGAGAATGGTTTAATTACAGATCCTAGCCTTTGTGGCGCTGACGAAATTGGTGATTACATGCAGAAGATCCCAGTCAGAGAGGCATTAAAAGAAGAAATTTTGGCTGTTCATTCAGAAGAACACTTACAGTTTATTGAATCTACGCAAAATATGAGCAAAAATGAACTTTTAAAAGCCACAGAGAAGGGTGATTCTGTCTATTTCAATAATGCTTCTTTACTTTCAGCCAAATTATCATGTGGTGGTGCAATTGAAGCTTGTAAAGCCGTTATTGAAGGTAAGGTTAAAAACGCACTCGCTGTTGTTAGACCTCCTGGTCATCATGCAGAACCTGATACACCAGGTGGATTTTGTTTGTTTTCTAATGTTGCGGTTGCTGCAACTTCAATTTTGAAAAGCTACCCTGAATCAGTCAGAAAAATAGTCATTATCGATTGGGATATTCATCATGGTAATGGTACTCAAAAAGTTTTCTGGAACGATCCAAGGGTTTTATATATTTCATTACACAGGTATGAACAAGGTAAATATTATCCAGGTACCAATGCAGGAGCTGCTGATAAAGTTGGTGAAGGTGATGGGGAAGGTAAAAATATTAATATTCCTTGGCCAACTGGTGGTGTTGGCGATGCAGATTATATATATGCATTTAGTAAAGTTGTTATGCCCGTTTGTCAAGAATTTCAGCCAGATTTAGTTATCATTTCTTCTGGATTTGATGCGGCAGATGGTGATGTTATCGGTGGTTGTCATGTTTCTCCGGCAGGTTATGGTCAAATGACACATATGTTAAAAAGTTTAGCTAAAGGTAATTTATGTGTCGTTTTAGAAGGTGGTTATAACTTAGATTCGATTGCAAAATCTGCTCTTAGAGTTGCAAAGGTTTTAATTGGCGAACCACCTGAAGAATTAAAAACATTTACTCCAAAATCTGAATCAATCGAAGCTATTGATGACGTTATTAAAATTCATTCAAAATACTGGAAATCTCTGGGTCCAGGTTACACAGGTTTAGATTATAGTTTGCCATCTAATATTGGAAATTTTGAAAAATTAACATTACAATCACCAGATCCATCGTTTATTGAAGTTGCTTCAAAACATCATAGAATAAATGATGCAGTCAGAAATCATCAAAGAACAGAATTTTTTGAAAAATACAATTTTAGTTCGTTACCTTTATTTGTTGAAAAGTTGCCTGATTCACCTTCATTCAACGATTCTTCTATTCTATGTTCTCCTGATATTTTTGATAATGAAAAAATTGTTATAATAGTTCATGATCCTTCAAGAATTTGGGCTCGTCGTGATCCTGTAACTGGTGATTTAGATCCTGCAAATGCAGTTACTGTTGATAAATCATTAGATTTTATTGAATGGTCATTAAAAGAAAAATGGGGGGTAATTGATATAAATATTCCTATAACGGTCAGTGGTAAAGACGATTCAACTTATAATAATATCAATACATCACAAGATGTTCTACTTTATTTATGGGATAATTTCTTGAACTTTTTTAGTGCCAAGAAAATTGCGTTCATTGGAGTTGGTGAAGCATATAATGGTATAATACATTTATGTGGACATAGAGACGTAAGAAAACTAGTTGTGGCAAGTATAAATTTTGTTGATAAATCAACAGCGTTAAGAGCAATTATTTCTGCGATTGATGAATCAATCGTTGATTGGTATTTTAGAAACTCACTTGTTTTTACAACTAATAAGCACCCATGTTGGGGTGAAAAAGACAGTGAAAAATCTAAACGTCCGAGAAAGAAATACGGTAGAGTATTGCGTGCTGATGTTGATAATCTTGATAGAATAATTGATGAAAGATTTGAAGAATCATGTTCTTTTATTCAAGAATCTCTTGAAGATTACGAGAGTGAAAGTGAATCAGATTAGTTGACTTAATTTTTTTTTTGTAAACCAAAAGTTTAAATTTAATAGTTAACCCATTTTTTAATAGTTGTTAAACAATCCGCTTTTAAATAAAAAAGCTAAGTATTTTACCAAAATTGGTAGCAAATATACTATTTGCGTGAAAAGTATGCCAGGAATAGGGAGGGATTCTAAAGATCTAGAGCTTTTGTGCTTTTTTTTTCTGTTTTTCTGTTCTTTAAGTAGATGGAACTACTAAAACTCTACAGTATTAGAAACTTCTATAAATTGTCCTATATTTCAGGAAGATGATGCATTTCCGTGAAACAAAAACCTTGCTAAAACCAAAGAAATAAAGCAAAAAATTAAAAATGAAATTCCAAGGTATCACAATTGTGTTTTATGCAGCTTGTGCTGTTGCACTACCGAAAGCTTCATTAACTTCTTTGAATAGTCAATCTCATAATTTGTCACATGTTTCAACATCTTATGACTCAAGCCAAGTTTCAGCATCACATATTTCATCTGATACTTCATCCCATGCTTCATCTAATAATTCATCCCATAATCCATCTAATAATTCATCCCATAATCCATCTCAAACTTCGTCTCATAATCCATCACATGCTTCATCCCACGCTTCATCACATGCTTCATCCCATGCGTCATCTCATAATACATCTCATAATCCATCTCAAACTTCGTCTTACAATTCCTCTTATAAATCATCCCAGATTTCCTCATCATTTGTTTCAAACCATAAATCAACTCATAAATCATCATATATTTCATCATTTTATGTACCCTCTAGTGTGTCATCATCTTATGTTTCTTCATCATATTCTTCAAGAACAGCGGCAAACAGTACTTCTCCTCACCCAACACACTGTGAACAACCAATTAGATTGTATGCAGAGCCTTGTCATGGAGAATTTAGCAGAACCGCTATTACACATTATCATGGAGGTGCAGGAATCGATTATTTGTTTTTAACAGGCTCCCAATCTCCGGAGTACATTTTTAACAATTGTACCAATGAGGTGTACGTCTTATTAAATGGTCAGTACAAACAATATTTAAATGAAGCTAACGGACTTGTTCAGCTTACTGTTTCGGGGCCATTGGGTTCTTTTGCAATCAAATCAACGGAAAGCAATAAATACTTAAGTGTTAACGGTGAAATTGATGGCTGGAAAGGTTGCAAAAATACTGGCGACCCCTATGGATACTCTAAGAATTTGTATCAATTGTCTTTTACGGGCGTGAATGTAACAGAATGCGTTCCAATCAAAGTTGAAGTGGAATGTATTTAATTACTTTTTGTAAAAAGGCTTTTTATTCAACCTTTTTCTTTGACCTTCTTTTTATCTTATTTCAGAGTAGTTTAACTTTTTAATTTTTTATTTTTTATAAAATTTTTAGTTTTCTTTTTAGTCAATTAATTAACACATTATTTAAATATACAGTTAGGTGAAAATGATATACAGGGTTATATTTCATAAAAAAACTTATATGATTAGAAGAATTCATTTTCTTTCAAAGGCAATACGAGCTAGTGCATCAAGAGCACTAGTACCGCCAATAAATGATGCTGAATTTTGAGATTTGGGTTGCTGTTGAAGAGATTGTTCATGAAGTTTCTGTTGATATACACCTGGTGTATTATCGATTTGATCCCCAGTATTTGGTTGCATTGGTGGTGCGTTCATGATATTTCTGAAATTAGGTTTAAAGGATGATATAGGTATCTGCGACATTGGTGCTTCCAAAGCTTGGTTATCGGATGATTCGTCTGCATTAAGTAAACTCATAATATTAGGATGTTTAATAACAGATTTATCACTTACAGTTGAAATTGGATTAAAATTGGAACCTGTTGATGTCAAATTTAATGCTTGCTGAGGTTGACCTGCTTGAGTTGCATTTAATAGTGGTGATATGTTAATAATATTGCCTCTTGCGGTATCCACAGCTACTGTAGGAGGGATGTTGGTTGGAATGGGAATTCTATTGAATGGAGCACCAACTGAACTATTATAATACATCGGTTGGGTCATCGGAACAAATTGTGCTACTGGGGGTTGGGGTGGAGGAAGTGGCGCTTGCTGATGCTGCTGATAAACGGGCATAATAGGTGGAATTGCTGTGTATGCTGGTTGCACATAAGTGCTTGTTGGCTTGTAAAAGTAGCCCATTGATGGGCCCTTTTGATTTGGAATTATAGTTGGTGGTACATTTGCTTCACTCAAGTCATCAGTTGCGTTGTTTTTTTCCTGTTCAATAGGCTGCTTCTTCATTGTAATAAAATTTTGCCATTCGGGATGATCGACTAAACCTCGTTGGTAATAATTTTTCACCATAGTAGATGATTTAGTACCAATCTGCTCAGATATCTTCTCCCAATCTGAACCATAGGCTTGTAATAACAAAGGAAAATCATTTATATCCTGAACACTCCAATAACTTGAAATGTGAGGTTTTTCTTCACCTTTTCTTGTTTTCTTAGTTTTTCTTGAGTCATCAATTGATTCAATGGGTAATAATGGTGGTTCTTCTTTGGAAACTGCAATATTTACCATTGGTTGGATTGTAACAGGCAAAATATCTGAAGCAGTAAATGGTTGATCGGGTTTCTCAGTAGTTTCAGTCTTGAGAGAAGTATCAAATTTTACAACGGAAGTATCAGTACTTTCTGAAACTTTTCTTTGTTTATTTGAATTTTCTTCAACAGGAATCTTACGTTTGTTAACAGTAATTTTTTCTTCATTTTCAATAATATTGTTTTCAATTACATCATTAGAAGCAGATACATCAACTTCAAGATTAGAAGTATCAGATGTTGTAGAGTCAGTAATAGGTTTAAAATCTTTTTTCTTTTTAATAACCTTTTTCTTCGTTCTTTTGTTTTTATTAGCAACTAACTGTTTGTAGTTAGTAGATTTTTTAGTTCTATAATAATGCAGAACACAATCTTCAGAAGTTCTTAATGTACCCATCTCATTCGAAATACGACCAAATTTTTTAGGATATAGTGCATAAAGTTCACAAAATTTAGCATGTTCAATCTCTGTAAAGTTATCAATTGGATCAGTTGAAATTCGGCTTGCCCATTTATTTCTATTAGTTACTAAATTATTAGAATCCATCTGTCTTGTTAATCCAAATCTTTCAATTGGATCCAAAGTCATATCAGGAATAGTTGCCGCACCATATTGAGCTCTAACCAAAGGATCTTTCTCTCTTTCCTTTTCCAAAGAAGCCAAAATTTCCAAAAATTCAGCTTCAGTTCTAACGGAATCACCATGGTGCCTACTTCTTCTTGAAGTTGTAGGTTTTAAAGGTTGTTGTGGTTCTTTTTGTTCTTCTACCATTAGTTTCTCTTTTTGAATATTTTCAGTTTCATAAATTTTTTCAATTTGTTTATCGTAAAAAGAACAATCTTGTCGCCAGAGATATTTTCTATAAACATATTCTTCAACAAGTTTTTCTTTTTTAATTGATAAATCAGAAGATATTTCTTTTAAAGCATTAAAAAGAATAAATGCATCAGCCTGTTTAAAAACTAAGAACGATTTATCATAAAAATTATATTGTGACAAACTTTGTAACCTCGATGTATTTAAATATTTGAGATTCTTACGCCTTTTAATTTCAGAATGATGTTTTAGATCCCATAATCTAGATTCAATTTTTGGCATTGGAAAAATACAACCTTTAACTTCATAAACATTTTGATCAGTGATAATTTCCGTTTCATTTATATTTCCATCATTCAATAATTTATCTTCAGTTTTAATATTATTTGTTGTCATATATGAAGTTTCACATGGTTTCTCCACAAGTTGATTAGAAGGTTCAGTATCATTATTTAATTGAGTAGATTCAGGATTTTCAGTAGTCGCATCTTTCATTAATACATCACTTGATGGAACCAATGAAACAGAAGGTATAGTAAAGGCGCTGTCATCTTTATTATTGGTATCATCATTAGTATCATAATCCACATTATTGTTATTAGCATTATTCGTAACATCTTTATTATTATTATCATTTAATTCATTAGTTTCATTGATATTATCCGAGTTTTTAGAATCATTAGTTTCATTTGAACTCTTCCTTGCATTACTTGTGGGATTATCATTAGTATCATTATTTGCAATAATTTCATTACGTTTATTTTCAGGTAAGTCATTTTTGCCTATTTCATCAGTGTTTGAATTTCTTAATATACTCGGTCCATTTAAATTAGATGGGCTATTGTCAATTGTTTTCTCAAACTTCTTTTTGGAATTTATTTCTAAATTAGAATTTTGTTCATTTTGAATAGAACGTGATTCTATAGCTGAAGTTTTTGACTCAATTAATGATTTTCTATGTGATGAAGGTGTGAAATTATTAGAGTACGATGAAAATGAAGAAGGTTCTCTATAATCCATGGAATTTCTTTGACTATAATATTTTGATTTTCCAAATTTACCTTTCGTATTTGTGGAATTTTTATGATACTCATGATGAAAGTAAGAATTCATATAATTATAATCTTGATAATTTTGTGTAGGAATTATTGATTCATCATATTGTTCTCTTTTTGAGGAAGATGCAACACTACCATTATGAGCTGATGAGGGTCGAGAGGAACGATAAGAATTTAAATTTGCATGTAAATTTGCATTTAAATTTGAGCTTGAACCAATATCTGAGCTTGCATTTAGATTAACATTTGAATTTGAGTTTGAATTTGAATTGGAATTTGATCTTTTATACCAATTGTTTGAATTTGAATTGGAATTAAAGTAAGAATTTGATTGAGGCATGACTGGTTCGTTCCTTCTAGAGGTGAAATGACTTTGTTTTTGCTGAGAATGTGGATGCGATTGCGATTGTTCATGTATCTGAGTGTCCTGATGATGAGAAATCGTATTTTGGGGTGTGGGAAAAGGATTAGGGTTTGATAGATATGAAGAATAGGGATTAAAATTATGCGATTGATTAAAGTATTTTCGGGATCTATTTGAAGCACCATCTTTATAATATCGTCCCCCGATATTTTTTTGATGATCTTGGGCCATATTTGAACAAATTATTTGCTTTGACTTTAAAAAGAAACTTTATTGCTCTGCCTATATATTATTTATTGGTCTAGCTAGTTATTTGCGGTTGGGCTAAATTCACACCTCTATTGATAAGTGTGTGTACAGAATCTTTATCTTTTGCTGTATATTTGAGAATGGACTAGATATAGATATAGATATAAATTAATATATATATATATCTTTATATCCCAACCAGTGGTGTAATCTTTTAAACCAATTTAAACACACAATAGAATAAAGTATAAATCCTTTATCCGAATTGACTGTTCTACTTCAAATACTTAATCGCCAAGTGTTCAATAAATCTGGAAAGAATCCAAAACAACGAAACTAACGAAGGTTCCTGTGTGCTGTTAAAACAACAGAAAAAAAAACAACATAATTAAGTTTAATTAATTATTTATTTTACACACCAGGGAAAAAGCTCAACTTCAATATTGAATTTGTATTTTTTCTCTTTTTTCTTATTTTCGCATTTTCTTATTTTAGCATTTTAGCATTTTTGGACTTTTTGCGATTTTCTCATTTTTTTAATTTTTGTGATCGTTACCCGGCCGTGGGACAACAAAAAAAGAGCACCCCCCTCTTTTGCTTACGTCAGCACCGGTGTCCGCACCCGCGCAGTGAATTTTCCTATTTGGGAAATATTCCTATTTGGGATTAAATTGTCAAAACCACATCAAAACCAGCCATGCGACACGTACGAAACAGGAAACGCGTAGGATGGAACACGAACCTTCGGAGGTGGTTATATTGATCCCGTGTTTTCACTTGTTTTCTGCTCAAGTTGTTATGCATTAGGTGTTTAGACTTCTTTATAGATTATTTGTAAATTATTTCTAAATTATTTCTCCAACTTGTTAACTAAAAAAAGAAGAAAAGAACAAGAAGCAGATAATGGCTATTGAAAGTTTGAAAAGATCGTATAGTTTATTAAGTGAAGATGAATTTAATGAAACAGAAATTGAGCTAGAATTCAAAAAGAAAAAAAAGATACAAGTTCTACAAGTTTCGAACGATTTGGGGGTTTTATCTCCTCCGACTACTCCTCAGAATCTAGGTAAAGTGCAATTTTCAAATGTCAATTTGAAATCAGTCTCTAAGAATTTAAATTGTCATTTAAATGACAATTTAAATAACCGTTCAAGTGGTGTTTCAAAATTTCTTGAAGAACCCTTTGTTTCACCATATACTACAGCTAAAAATCTATTTTTGAGAAGCTCGAATCCATTTTCCATAAACAAGTATGAACTAACAGGACGAGAAAAAGAAGCTGCCACCTTGAAAAACTACGTTGTTGATTCACTGGAAAATTCAATATCTTCGTCAATTTACGTGTCAGGACCCCCAGGTACAGGTAAATCAGCCCAGATCAACGCTTCGATCAATAAAATCCTAGAAAATTCAACTCTTGTTGACGCACAGAAAAACATATATCAAATAAACAAAATCGACACAGTTATTGTTGCAAAGAAGGTGAGAATTATCAAGTTCAATTGTATGTCTCTTTCAAACCCAACAGAACTTTTTAAAGAAATTTATTTCAACATAACGGGTAAAAATTATAACACTAAAATTGGATCATCACAACTCTTTGACCTGTTCCGAAAAACCAAATCATCAGATTGTGATATGACTATTTTGATACTTGATGAAATGGATAATATCGTTACTAAGTCTCAGCAATCATTATTTGAACTATTTACATGGGCATCTGAAATTTTAGGTGATGAAATAAAACCAAATTTGTTACTTATTGGAATTGCAAATGCTTTAAATTTAACTGATAGATTTTTACCAAGATTAAGGGCCAATTGTATTAGCCCTAAATTGGTTCAATTTTTACCTTACACAGCAGACCAGATTAAATCAGTTATAACCAATAAATTACTATCCTTATATGATGAAATTAATAAAGAAAATACAAACGTTGGATTCCCTCCTTTGGTTCACCCTGCAGCTATACAATTTTGCGCCAAAAAGGCAGCTGTTACAACGGGCGATTTAAGAAGAGCTTTTGATATTATGTTTAACTCTTTGGATTTATTTGAACAAAATATACTAAAATCCAAAAACTTAGTTGAACTTAGAAACATTCCATTGGCTACATTGCCAAAGATGATGATTTCTCAAGTTGTAAAAGTGTGTTCCGATTCATTCAATGCAAATTTTGATATGAAATTAAAACCACTTACATTACAACAAAAAATGCTACTTGCGTTTTTATTCAAATATGAAGAAAAGATAGAAGTTGAAAATACTCAAAGAAGCAAAAGTAAGAACTCAAAGCAAAAACCAAATATCACTTTACACACTTTTTTTGAATATTATCTAGATAAATGTAAATCATTGGAACATTTAAATCCTCTAAAAAGATCAGAATTTTTAGAAGTTATTACATCATTGGATATTAATGGTCTTACAGTGATTAGTATGGTTGGTGTTTCATCATCAACTAAAGTTCTTGTGGGTAATTCTGTTGCCTTGATTAATTTTGACAATTACAAAGTTCTATCTAATATACCAAAATCTGAATTTTTCAAAAATATAAAGGACAATATTCTTTTGAAAAGAATTGCACACAGTACTTATTAGCACACTATTTTACATCAAAATTATTTTATATACATAGCGGTAGGATTATATCATTTTTTTATAAAACAAAACAAAATAATAAAATGGCACGAAAATCAAATAAAAATTGTATCTTTTAAAAAGCAAACATTTTTTTCTTATTTATTTTTTTTCAAAGCTATAAAAACAATCATAAAGATTGAAAGTCAGAGTAATTTAAAATACATAAAAAGTAAATCTTAAAAAGCAACAGTACCAACTTTTGCTGATCTTGCAAAAGTTTTCTGCTCTAATTCAGCAGCATTTTTGATTTCTTCTTTAAATTGAGCAGCATAATTGGTTGGATATTTTGGATTTGCCCAACCTTTTTCAGATGTTGAATCTTTAAAGAAACTTGCAAATGGATATGTTGGTAATGTCTTAACAGGTGTTTCTTCAGTTATAAGACCTAATTTTATTTGTCTTTCAATTAATTCACTAAGATAAGGTAAAATGTGATCTCTAAAAGAACTGAAATTTTTATATTTGCAGATGCCTTCTGGTGCTTCAAAAATGACCTTTCTAATCAATGATGGAACTAACGGTTCATCTTTCATTTCTTCAATGGAGTAAAAGATTGGATGGTTTGTGAAAATAATTGCTCTGGATTTAGGCAATCTTCTCAAAGTTTGACGTTCAACTCTAACATTAAATTCAGTTGGTAAAATATCACTGTCAACTTTATCACCCTCTTTTAAAGCATAAACATTATTTAAAAGTAATTTATGATCCCAAGAAATATACCATGATGCTCTTTCGACTAAATCTGCTGGCTTCATTCTTGCAAACCATTTTTCCATAGATGGCTTTAATTTTTCAGTGTAATAAGGAACTTCAGTGTGAATAACATCTAAAGTTTTACCAAGTTTATACTTAATACCAAATGAACCACCTGGGAATGGAACCGCAGCTGCAACTAATCTATGAATACCATCATCACCTTTTAAAACAATATAAAAATCTTCCTTAGCCATTTTAGAAACATAAACAAGAGGATGTTCCTTTAGTGGTTCAGAAAAATCTAAGATTTCTCCAGTTAGTTCATTTTTAACAGTATCACCATTGTCCTTAGTTGTAAATAAAAGTGGATATCTTAGCATCATATGTTCCTTGACTGTATCCATTAATTCTCTACAAGCCTCTTCAGATCCGGGTAGCCAATCAAAATTATCAGGACCATATTCATGAATAACTCTTTCTTTTTCTTTAATATAATCATAATAATACTTATCCATATCTAACCAATTATTAACATCAAGCTTGAAGATAGACATTGTTTGATGGTATGGCCATCTGAAAGGTCTCCATGGTCTATCATCTCTTGTCTTTACTTGTTCTGGTGTTATATTAAGAGGTGTTGGTTTTGGTACTGGTTCTTCCTCTTCATCTGATGGGGTATATCTACTTGATTTTTTGGATTTTGGCTTAGCACTACGTGACTTGATTAAGTATGCTAAAACAGCAACAACAAGTCCTGTTCCAAAGATTTTGGAATAACTTAATAAACCTGCAACCATTTTTATTGTTAGTTTTTGATTTATTTTTTCACTTATAAATGCAGGAAATATTTAATATCGTTTACTTGAAATTTATTCAAATCTTTCAGAACTACAAACCATCTGTGTAGGCGCCCACGAGCAACATAGCCTGCATAGTTCGTTATATTTATAGTGGGAAGTAAGGAAAACTAAAAAATAGCTATCTCTGCATCTGGTTGCCTAATCGGGAAAAAAAGTCATCTCGACGTGCTTATCGCATTATTTTTCCTTTTCTTGGCACCTTTTGTCACTTGTTTGACCTAAATCATGAAGCATAGGTAAAAATGGTTTGATTATTTAGTACATCCCCAAATTAACGTCTGTATCTATATATTAATACTACAAAAAATTGTCCTAAGGATCTAGATTAAAAAGGTCAGTTGATCCGAAAAGCGCATCCATTAAATCAGTATTTAGACTCATAGAATTTAACACATCGTTAATATCGGAGGCTTGGATTCTTGAATCAATAGTGCTTGGTGAATCGATTAAATTTGTATTAATACCAGAATATACAAATCCTGAGCCACCATCACCTGTGTAATTGAATGGATTCACCGCAGCGTTATTCTCATTTATTGTTGATTGAATATTGTTGTAAGCAGATCTGAAATTTTCTGAAACGTTGAGATTTTGAGGTTGTGGGATATCATAAGTATTATAAATATCAACATCATTCAAAACTGAATTTGATGACATGGATCTGGTCATTACAGGAACTTCATTGTCAATTTTAGCTTCATCAACAAACGTTAAATCGTGGGATTTTGTTCTACCAAGTTTAACGCTTGTCGTGTTATTTATTTCATCTTTTCTTAATCTTTTATTGAAAGAGTTGGTTTTATTCTTTTCTGTATCTGATAAAGACGATTCAGTAAAATTCATTGTACGCAATCCTCTCTTCTTTTTATTCAATTCGGTCTTATTAAGTTGTATTTTGATTCTACTGAATCCGGAAGGAATACTTGTAACGCTGGTGTGACCACTTTCATCTTTGTCTTCAATTTTTTTAACATTACTTGCAGGAGCATTATACTTTTTAACTAAAGTTTGAATAATACCTAAATCTTCTAACAAAGTCTCAATAATATCACACATTCTTTTCATTGTACCATCAATCTGATGTAGGTTATTAAAAACTAATTTTCTAATTAAATTGATGGAATTTAAAATTTCATCAAGGTTAATGTTATATTCTTTGTTAAGATTTTCAAGATCAATTATTGGTTTCCGCTTTCCTGTTTGTGATGATTTGAATAGGATATATGCCAACGTCAAAATCATGATTGCATTATAACAATAAAAAACATCATAATAAAGTGTACCATTAAAGAAACCTTCAGAATCAGTATAACTTGTAATTTCTGCAGTTTTGAAAGATGATTTGATCCCACAAACAAGTAATGATAAAAATGGATCATCATTTTTTACAGTATAACTATGAGAGCTTGATATATATAGGAACATTGGTAGTGTTAAAGTAATAAAATAATAATGATATTGAATATGCAATTTAGGTTTGTATCTTTTGATTGGTAATGATTTGTAATTTTTCCAGCTGGTTGGAATATTGCTCCAAAAATTTTCAAGTTTTCCTTTAAAATATAATGCTTTTTCAATACTAGCTAAAGAAAGTGGATCTCTTTGTGACTTTTTCTTATATTCAAGAATTTCAAAAAGAATTTTTGATAACTTACAACTTTGAAGATAAAAAATTTTAAAATGTTCATCATTCTCTTCTTTGATTTCAGGCAACCCAACATCAATTTCTTCCCATGGAATTGCACTTGTACGACCAAAGGAACAACCTAAAGAGGTTCCTGCCTTCGCTAATGACCACATTATTCTTTTCATCACATCTGATTTTTCTTCATTAAATTTATTAACAATAGATTTTCTGTGTAAACCCAAGCTTTTTGCTTGAATTGCTGCTAATTCCATTAAGCAGTAACCACTTTCCCTCACCTTAATACTTGATAAATAAACTGAAAATAAAAATAACAATCTAATACCGTCAATAGATGGAGTTAAAACAACATCAGATAATGATAATTTAATAATATCAATAAACTTACCAGTTATTTCATCATCAACAACTGCATTAAGAGGAAGTTGGTGACAACTTGAATACTTAAGAAATCTTCTACCTAATATCCATACTGTATAAATAGTGCATATTTCTGCACTACTTAGTCTTAAAATTGTACGTGTTTTGGTATTCTCTCTTAAAAGATGAAGTTCAATTTCTTCCCAGAAAATTTCATATTTTTCCTTGAATTTCTGTTGATTAAAGATAAAATAGTAAGGATGAATTTTTTCAAAAAACACTTTAACATAAACATTAGCTTCTTCCTTCTCAACGATATTAATCAATGGGAACCTGTCAATATTCGTATTTTCCATATTATAAACTTGAGAGTGATATTCATATGTTGGTGCAGCTTCTGAAGTTATGGTTTGAACAGAACTATCACGGATATCTTGTGTTGATGTTGGTGGATTTTTCTGATTATATGATCGCTTGATAATAATATCACATAAACCATTTAATAATGATGCAGTGCCAAAATTACCAATAAAATGAGTGTGACCAAACTTATCCATAATTAAACGTTCATTATCCAAACTTTTCTTTTTAATTTTAAAACCAAGTGGAAGAGTCGGTAAATCCTCTGTTTTATTTGTCTTTGTAGAATCCGATTGTGCCTCTACCGTAGATTCAATAGAATTAATGTCTGGTTTTTTTTCAGATAAAGATTTATGTGAATCAAATTTATCATCTGTGGGTATAACATCATCTAAAACAGCTTGTGCCAAATTTTCGCCTTCTTCTTTTTTGATTGTGATGATTGAAGTATCCGTTGTTTCGGCCACTTCTGATTTCTCAGTTTTTGTCAAATCCATATTTTGTGTATCGTTTTCAAGTTTTTCAAAAGCATCTTTTTCAGACTTATCCATATCTATATCATCTGATCCAATATCTATGCTTGGCATTTCGAACTTCAACTTATGTCCGATATCGATAAGTTCTTCAATATTGTAGACATCTGAATCCGGAAATAAGCCTGTAGCCAAAGCTAATAGACATTTATAATGAAGTGTGATATTTTGAACCGGTCCATAAAACCTTTTCTTTCTGGGAATGGACGTTGTGCATGAAACACCTGCTTTAGAACACTGTGAGCATGGAGTTATGTTGTCATATTTCAAATCATTATTCTGTATTCTATTACATTTAGTTTTTCTTAATTTGCATCTGTCACAGGAAAACAAGGCACGTTTTCGCTTGTCCGATGATACAAGTCTTCTTTTTGACTGTAGTCTCTTGGTCGGTTGTCCTGACATGGTCTTGGTACTCTATCTCTGCTTCAAAATATGACTTAGATTGCTGATTTCCAATATTTTCAAATAATTTTAACTTCTAAATCAATTTTAAAAGAAGCGATGTTTTTTTCATGGCATGAATATCTTGAAAGATTCAAACAGTATTGTTTATCTTTAAATATTGATACCTTAATTAAACAAGATGCATAGAAAAGAAGGTGCATCTATCTTTTCTTCGGTGATCAACACTGTCAACACTATCATAGGGTCTGGGATCTTGGTTTTGCCATATGCTCTTCGGGCAGATTCGATTTTTTGGGGCATGTTCCTGATTTTATTTGCAGGTTTGGCCAGTTCTGTTGGTATGATTCTTCAATCTGCAGCCTCGAAGTTTCTTCCACAAGGATCTGCCACCTACTTTACGATCTGTAGAATAACTTACCCTGAACTTGCCATTTTATTTGACATTGGTATTTTTGCCCAGTGCTTTGGAGTGTGTATTTCATATCTTGTTTTAACAGGGGATTTATTACCCTTAGTATATACATTTGAAGGGTGGTCATTGGACTCTATGAAAGCCTTTTACATCATTTTATCAACAATATTGATTGTTCCCTTGTCACTTATTAAGAAAATAGATAGTTTACGATATGCTTCGGTAATAGCATTAATTTCTATTGTTTACATTTGCTTTCTAATATATGGGTATTTTGGAGTTGCAATATTTAGTCATTGGGAAAATATTCCTAGTGCCAAATTAGGTGATATTTCATTTTTTAAACCACAGGGAATTAAACCGGTCTTCAAAACCTTTGGTATTATTATTTTGGCTTACACATGCCCAAATCAATTGTCAATTGTTTCAGAATTGGAAAATCCAACAATGAAAAGAATCAATAGTATAATTTTTACCTCAATGATAATTACTGCATTCATTTTTGTTACTGTTTCATTATCTGGCTACTTAACATTTGGTAACACGCTTTCTGGTAATATTCTTTTAATGTATGATAATAATATTTATACACAAATAGGACGTTCTTTATTGGTGTTGATGATTATTTTATCTTATCCGTTGATGTTTCATCCAGCTCGTGTTTCTCTGAATAATGTTTGTCATGTATTGAGTGAAAAATGGCAGGAGTCAGAACCGGAACCAGCCATTATCACTGATAGATCACCATTATTAAACGCCGAAGATGCTGAATTAGAAGTCTCAGAAATCAATTTAGATAATACCCAAGAAAAAACTGTTCCATTTTCAGAAGTGCAATTTTATGTTTTGAGTGTTCTTCTATTATTAAGCACATATTTTGGAGCATTGTCACTAAGCTCATTTGAAATGGTTTTGTCGATAGTTGGTGCCACGGGTGGTGTGTTGATTAGTTTTGTTTTGCCTGGATTTTATGGCTATAAATTAATAGCATCTGATGATGACAATTTAATCAGTAGATTGTACAAGTATTCTCCAAGTGATGCAGAGAATCCAATCTTTTCTAGTAAGTTGTTGAAAAGCATATCACTTTTTTTAATTATATGGGGTTTTTTTGTCATGATTGTTTGCCTTTATTCGATCATTTTTGAGTAGGCTGGGGCTTATACGTAACATAAGTAAATCTACAATATAATTCAAACGAATGAAATTTTTAAATCTTGATATTATAAAAGATAATTTTATTTGCTCTAAAGAACGTTTTTGATATAAAAATACACTAGAAAACTCCAACAATGTTAGTAATCTATTTTACCTTTTGCATTTGCCTGACTATTAATCACTATCACTTCTAACATCATCTGCAGAACCACCAGTTACGACACGATAAGCGACTCGTATAATCATATACATCCAAATGCACATGATAACTTGTAAAAAGGTCAATAAAAGCAAGAAACAGTCAATTTGAAAATCGGTGTAACAAATTTTAATAAACTCACCCTGTTGAAAAGATGAACAGTCGGCATTCATTATTATTCTGGCTTTTGCCCAACTGAACCATAAAACGTAATTATAAATACCGTGTCTTAATATTATCCAGGAGAGCATAAATATTATGAACATCACATCACAAATAGTTTGGAATCCACAATATTTCAAGATTTTTGCAGTTGATAAAAAGATATCAACAACATCCATTAACAAAAGGAATATGTGACCAATTCTGGTAAAATAAAAGGAGTAAGAACCCGTACATAACAGACAGGTAATGATATGATGTGCAAACATTTGATAGTGATCTTTTCTTCTTGCTTCTAAATGTAAAACAATAAACTGTTGAAACCATGATGCAGTTTGAACAAGATAATAGAATTTGAATGGTACAGATAATTGATCGTGTGGCCAATTTGCATAAATATTAAAGCAATCAAAATAGTAATCTGATTTAGAATAGAGGTAAAAACCAAAACCCCAAGAAAATGAGTAGTATACAATAGACCATGCCTGTTCGATGAATCTTTGTACTGCTTTAAATTTTTTGATGCCTAATATACGAGTGCATGGTTTGAAGAAATAGATGATTAAAAAACTTCTTAAAAAAAGTAAATTAATGATCCAAAATGCTGTAAAATATATATCATCCAAACCTATGTCATAAACATTAGAGCCTTCATATTTATATGACAATGAATAAAATTTTTGGAATTTTGGAGAAATAAATTTGTTACCAATGTAAAGTGTTATGTAGAAAAGAATAGTTAATAAAATGGTTGATCTGTCCAATCTTTCAGCTCTTTTGAGTTGTTCAAGGTCCAGCATACGTTTTTCATCTTTGGAAAGATAATTGGTTTCGTCCTGTTCCTTTTTCTCTTGCAGATTCGATATTGGTTTCTCCAAAGAGCACCTCTGTTTCACGAGATTAGAAGATTCTGCTGATAATTTTTCCGCAGATGATGAATATGAAGACATCCTCTATCTACTAGATACCTCTCAAGCGAAAAATAAATATTCCTCTAATACTGGTGTATTTTCCCAGTCTTTTGATATTTGTCAATCCGATAAAACAAATCGCTTTGCTGTTAAAAAGGTCAAAAGGTCAACAAAACGAACAGAATGAACAAATCTTGATGAAAAATTCTGAAAAATTAATTTTGTTGCGACATTTCAATTTTAAGCTTTGAAGCCTGTTTCTATTGTTAGAACACCATTAGATTATACAAAGAAATATAGACAGCAACTTATGTAGGATTACTGTTATGAAGAGCCATTATCAACATTTTAAGACTCTGTCGCACGCTATTCTCATCGTAGGATTGCCATGACTCGTAAAGGTTCAACAATTCCTGGACACTGTCAATTACCTCTTCTAAATTGACGTTGGATCCAGCAAGAAAATTGGTGTATGCTTCTATTCTTGCAGGACGTTTATTGTAGCTGCTTGATGATTTGTCAGGACTAAACGAATTAGAGACTGTTCCACTCCTGGATTTAGAAATAGAATGGCTCAATTTCCTACGCAATCCGATATTATTAGATAAAGTTCGACCTTTTATCCTAGCTGGATTTTGTGGAGTTTGGGTTTGGGTTTGGGTTTGGATTTGGGGTTGGGGTTGGATTTGGTTTGAACCAATCAACTGTGGGTGGATTTGTTTTGGTGTTGTGCTTCTAATTGGTGTCTGGACATTCAGATTCCTAGTGCCTGAAGCTTTGTTGTTTGTAAAAATGTTCAGTTGCTCGTCTTGAACACCCAAACCAACTGGAGGATAGGCTGCTCTAGTTCCTGCTAACTTACCTCCTTTTGTTGGGCTGACGCTTGGTGTAAATCGTTGAATGCCTTTTGTTGTGGGATCCATCATGAAAGGTATCAAAGGATCTGTGGTTTTAGAATTGGCAGATAATCCAACCGGGGTAGTTCTGGAGGATTTTCTTGTATCTTGTAAATCGGGTATCTTGATATCCAGCTCCAAGGTATCCGACTTGAAAATCAAAACTATTTGTAATGCTGCGATGGCAATAATATGAGGCGGATACAAGAGCGGTAAATCAGTCATATAGCTGTCATTTATTACTTTCCAAACGTTTTCAATTTCAACATCTGTTAGATTTAATCTGTATTGATAATTTTTCGGTTGTTCGGAATTCAATATATTGGTGGCAGCTAAATTATTATCTTTCCCTAAAACTTCTACGAGCTGAGTTAATGATTGATATGGGTGATGGACAATTAGAAAGCAATCTAATTCTTCAATCAAGTAAAATTCAAACTCTGCTAACTTGGTGAAATCCCCAGATATGAATTCTGGCCAGCAGTTTCTTGCCTCAGACAAAATAGTCCGGATATGTTGAGGAGATTCACAAACTTTGCCTGAAAGATAGACGGCGGTTGTAATTAACATGTAAAGATTAAATTCAAGTAATGATACTTTAGTCAAAAATCTTGAAACATAGACTTCTGCTGTCGATAACACTATTTGTCTTAACATTAATCGCCTTCCAAGTTTGGCAATCATTTGATGGATATATATTTTCATATTAATATCATATCGTATAGATAATGGACTGTTCACTATCTTAGGCTTCTCCCACATGAAGATTTTCATACGCATCATATTTAACTCTTCCCTTAAATATTGCCAATGTTCACGTTGAGTAGAATTCCAGTAGTTTGCAGACATTGTTGATCAGCTGGCCCGTTGATCCACGTTTACAACAAGCTGTCTGAACATTAATTTGAATTCCATGTTACAATTTTAAACTGTGCGGTTATATTTTTTCCCTTCATAAAGACATGTTTTACTTCAAGACATAGGATATGCATCTATAATGACCGATAGACTAACCCAACTACAACTGTGTCTTGATCAGCTAACAGATATTCTGTTTTCTGCACTTTCATATGTTGACCAAAACCACGATTCTGCTACATTAGATGCTTCGGACCCAAAAGTTGTTGATCCAAACCATAACCCACCGAGCGAGTTTGACTTCCATTCAAGTCAACAAGAATTATGCACAGATATCATCCTCAAAACGAGGCAGATCTTAACAATCATTGATACCTTGCCTGGTGTGGGAGTGACTAAGAAAACACAACTTGAAACAATCCAAAATTTACGAATAGAACTGGCCAATGCCGAAAAGGAGAAACAACAAGCTATTTTCGATAAAGATACATTGCTGGATTTTGTCAACAGTGTGATTCTTCAGGTCAGTCAGACAATTGCAGATACTAGATAGTTATGTTTATTATATACACTTTGCTTTATATCACAATTTTGTACATTACACTCCTCTGAACTCTACTTAATGCTTACGTAACACTTGCACTATGACATTCCTTTAGTTGTAAATGAACTGTTTGCTTTTATATATTTAAACAGGCGTTGTCCGATTCTTTTCTGACCTCAAAGCATCATTAGAAAATCTTCGGATATTTCAAATATAGATTGGTTTTTGGCTTCTATGGTTAAATGTTAGTGTAAATGTTGTGTTGCTCATTTTTGTTTTTTGAAGAAGCATGTTTTTTTTTAAAAACAAGGTTAAACAAAAAGTAATGTTAAATTTTTTCAGCATTTTCAATCAAAGGTTAAGACTTTGAATAAACATCAAGACGAATTTTGGTGTTAAATCTACCCAATAAAAAAGAAATTTAAAGATTGACTTTTCATGGGAATCATATGTATTTATCAACATTAAAATTAACCTTTCATTTACATACTAGATATTAAATTTATTTAAAAATTAGCAAAACATAAAATTATTTAAGGAAACAGCGTACAAAGGATTACATGGACAAAAGACCATATAACTGAGAATCAAGAAATTTAATCAGAATTTGATTCATCGGAGAAATTTTCATTACTTGAAGCTCTCAAAGAACCATCTGCTTGATATAATGGGTGATTTAGTTTCTTATACGATTGACCGTCATCATTCGGGTCTTCGTAATCATCATAATCATCATAATCAGCATGTTGCATGAAACGTGACTCATCATTGTTTTCATCGCCCTCCTCATCATCGAAATCATCATCATCATCATCAATATTTATATTTTCATCATCTAATCCACCAGCGGACATTTCATGGTAAGGATGTCCACCCATTTGAGAATCAACAATTCCATCATCAGCATTCTCAACCATATGCATATTATCACTACTATGATGTTCTTCATCATCTTCATCTGACCAAGTCTGATTTTTTCTCAGTCTAATTTCGTCATCTTCAGATTCTTCATCTGATGAACCAAATCTATCAGGTAAGTCACCCGAAATTTCTTCCCCTATGTATCTTGAAAATTTATCAGATCCAATTACATCATCTTCTGAATCCATATATCCATTTGCCATATTATCGTTACTTTCTAAAATAACATCTTCATCATCTTCTTCATCTTCATCATCGTCATAATCACCTGATCCATATACTTTTTGAAATAAATTCATATCGTGGTCATTCATTTGCTTGCCATCGCTGCCTAAAACTGCATTATATTTATTTCTAATATCAGTTAGAGTTTCGTCAACATATTCAATCCATTCTTCGTTTTCGATAACCTCATCAATTTTTTTCGCCTTGCTTGTTGTGTGATGAATTTCTAATGAGAGGAATTTTACAACTTCTTCTGCAATTAATGATAAATGTCCCATGTATCCTAATCTTAGACCAGTTTCTTCTTCATATTCGATACATTGTTTGTGACCGTCAATAATTGCTTTAGTTATATTACACCTGTCAAAAAGATCAACAGCCAAATATTTATTGTATCCAATTTCCATAGTTGCGTTTAAAATTTGTTGAACAATATCAAAAACAACATTATGAAGAAAATTGTTCCATGGGAATTTGAAAAACATATTTAAGATTGTAACTATTACTTCGTTGTCATATAATGCAATTTTCAATTTGTCACCAACAACAGGATGTCCTCTCAATGACATTTCATCATCTTCATTATGAGAAAAATCATTTCCTACATCAATACCATTATCCTGGTTTTCTTCTTCGTCTTCATTTTGTTCATCATTATCATTATTATTATTTTTATATTCTTCTGTTTGTTTTGATAATCTTAAATTTTCGATTTCTTTTGAAATGTCTATATTATCCAAAGAAGAAGAAGAATCAACATCTGCTCTTTTCATAATTTCTTTGTGCTTTTGAATCAGTAGTTCCCTGATTTCATCTCTTTCCGCAACTAATTCTTCACCCTTTTCATCATTTAATAATGCCATATTAGAACAATGAATTAATTCAGCTACCAATTCACAAATTTTGAATCTTTCAAATCCTAGAGGTTCAATGATACCAAAAGGGGTTGCTAAACTTTTATCAACTTTTTGTTCCAATAATTTAGTAAAGGCGGGCATCTTTTCTGCAAATATTTTAACCAAGTTACCCAAGTAAATTGGATCTCTTGGAGTTGGGGGATGTGATTCAATTGTAACATAAACAACGGGAACTGGATCATAGTCTGAATTGTTTTTACGTATTATTTCAATTACTATTCCAACACCATTAGATAATCCTGTACTACCTTGGAGCATTTTATCAATTAGTAATCTAATCATTGGTTCACTAACTAATTCTCTTGTTAATTCATTAGGACCAATTGTTGTATTTTCTGCATTGTTTGCAGATATAGTAATAAAAGCTTTCAGAAAATCCCCTGCGGCGCTTTGAATAGATGATGATATACTATTGTCTAAGAAATGTATCAGTGAAGAAATTAAACCTTGCTCCTTTAAAACATCGATTATACCAGTTGAATCGTCAGGTTTATCTGTTGAAATAACCTTTAATAAGAAATCCATTAGTGGAGGGGTTTCAATGTGTCTCATAAATCTTTCAACTAAATTTGGTTCCTGGTGTATAAACTGAATCATTTCATCGGTTTTCATATCAAGTAAATGTTCATTAATTTTCATAAAATAAGTTGCAGAAAGTATTGGCAGTGGGGCAGGTTTATCAAGAATGCACCATAACATTTGTAATAAGTCAATACTCTCCATAAATGCATCAGTGATAGACCAAACATCAATTGATAATATTTCTGCAGCAACTTGAGCTCTTCTTGTGTGCTTTTCGACTTCAGTCTCTTCTTCATTGAAATCTCCCGTTTCATTTTCTATTTCACCATCAGATTCACTGTTATCAGATTCACTATCAGTACTTTCGTCATTACGGTCATGGTCATCACTATCAGAATGACTACTCGTATCATCATCATCATCATCTTCATCATCATCAGCACAAATACCTTGGCCAATTTTTTGCTCTTGATCAACAATATCAGCCGACACGCTATTCAGATTCAAAGAGACACAATTATTTTCCGCAATGTTGCTACTAGTTGCAGAGTCATTAATAAAATCAGTTCGACCATTCTCCTTCTGAATATGCTCGGAACTCAGTTTCATTTCATCGATTTCTTCTAATTCTAATTCTAATTCAATAGCTTTACGTTGAAAATCATCGTCTTCAAAAACATATTTCACCAAGTTTTTTAGTATTTCAGGTCGCCTTAAATACTCAATCAATCTTGCATTTGACGCCAGCAATTCGGAAACAGTTTCTCTTTCATCCAACAAATCCTCTAATACAATATTTTCGTTTTCAAGAATCTTGCTGACTTTTGAAGCATAATTGCTTGTAAATTTCCAAAATCCAGACATTTTCCAAAATTATACCCAGGGTAAGTCAATTTATTTACTATTTTTTTTAATATTATATCTATAGATAGCCAACTGTTGAAAAACAAAAAAAAATATTTATCCTATATGAATCCTCCAATTTTATTTTAAAAACAAAAAATGTAATAGTTGTATTTGTATTTGTGTATCTATGTGTATTTGTATTTCAATTTTTATTTCTATTATATATTTTGTATTTGTAATAGTATTCCAGAAAAAAAAAAGGAATTAAAAACTACAAATAAAATACAGATGTAGTCAATAAATGTTTTCTTCTTTTTTTCTTTCAAATGCTGTAACCAGTTCAATGACTTTGAAGCAGCCTGATACAGTCTAAAAATATTTACACCACTTTTGAAATCCCGTCTTTTTCAACGAAAGTGAAAACTCAACGAAACGGAAAGATACTTTTCTCAGCGCGGTGGGAAAGCGACGATCGGTCGTATATCGCAGAATCACACGCCCAAGTTTCTATAATTATTTTGGTTTTACTCTTTATACACGAATAATACAGCATATCTATAATTGCTCAAGGTCAAATTGGTATATCCAAGAGACATACCTCTCTATAAGACTTGATATACCCAGACTACCTTCCATCTCCTTGAAAAGGGCCTTGTCAGTTGAAGTAGATTCTTTATGACGTAATTTTTCATCATTTTCACCTTCAATAATTATCGATTCTAACTTGCTCTTGAGAACCAAAGAGTCTGAATCCGGCATATTCATCATTGCATCTAATACCTGAAAGCATATGATGGAGAATTCCCCATAGTATCTTGAGCTCCAGCTGATCAATTTACAACAAACTCTCAATATATAATCAGAATCTAATATCAAGTCATCAATTTTGTCATCAACATTTAATTTCTTGAACAGCTTTGGTTGCTTTGTATATTTTAAAAAATAATCCAAAATTCTATACGCTGCAAAAACACTGAACCTTTTATTCATGCAAGTTTCTAAAGGTATCAACCCGTTCTTGAAATAATGGACTTTAAAACACTCCTCACTAATCAATTCCCATTCCAATGGATTGTATTGAAGATTTTCTTTAGATAATAAATCATTTTGATAAATTAATACATTTTTCAAATTTTCATAGAATATGAGAAATAAAGAATCTAGCCATTTCTCACTCAGCCTTTTATTCTTGAATTTATTTGAAACTTCAGATAAAGAATCTGTTGATTCATTTTTTATTTCATCAATACCAGATCCACTAGTTTTTTTTCCCTCTTCAGATTTGACAATTTCATTGTACTCATCTTCCATTACGAAAATATCCGATCTTATTTTCAATAATTGACTCCAACCACAAACTTTATTCATAATTGCCAATAAATCATAAGCTTCCTTAAAAGTACAGTTTAATTTTGTTTCTTCATAGACCTTTAAACGGAAATTACTTGTTTTTGAAATTTCAATGCTCGGAGAAAATTCAACAATACCACCAATACCTGAAATGCAACCAAAACTTTCACAATCTTTCCATATGCTTTCAATTTTACCCTCCAACGGGAAAGGGAATTCAAATTTTTTAGGTTTTATAGCTGCGTAAATATCTTTCCTTTTGTTTGTATACATAGGGGAAGAATTTAATGCCAATAAAGCATTTTTCAAATCATTTTGCATAATGTAAATAGTAATTAGATTTTTCCAACATAAAAATTCACTTGGGAGGCATTCAATTGATCTCATTGCAGGAATGAAAGCCAGATCTGCTCTATTTTGATTAATCAAAAAGAGTGCTTGTTCGTAAAGCATCCATCCATCCCTTTGAATTTTCAACAAACTATCATGCATCAATCTGACAGCTTTTGCATTGTCATTTTTAAGCAATAGTATCTTGACGATTATAACGTTAAGATTGATCTTCCTTGATTTACTGACTTTTTGAATTTCTTGAATTGCCAAATCGTATAGTTTTGTGATTGATAAAATCTTCAATAACGAATCCACCAAATAATTATTGATCAAAGAAGGCCTATTGATTATATCGGAGCAACCAGTTTCAGGACCTCTAAAAATCAATTTACACATGATTTTAATTGCTTCCTTTGCATCTTTAGTTGATTGAATTGGATTGAATTTACACATTCCTGGCAAATGACGTTCAATTGAGTCTGAAAATAAAATCAAACGGATCAGAGAAGAAACATATGTTTCTGTCCAAATATTTTGGTATTTTTCGTCCTCACTATTGACATTAATAGTGATTTTTGATTTATTCGAAGGCACAAACTGTATCATTGGCGAAACCGAGCCTGGAAACTGACATCGGATTCTCAAATCTCCTCTACTAAATATATTGTAGCAACAATATGTACCAATTTTCATATGTTTATTAGTTGCCGCATCTTTATCATTCAATTGAATAGTTTGAAGATACATAAAAGGCTGTATGACGCTCGAGGTATTGATACCAGTGACATAATGATATTCTCCTATTTCCGACTTAGTGCTTTTGTCGTGTTTCGATATATGCACTAGATCCGCTTGTCCCAACTCTTTAAAATCGCCCATGATTTCACCCCTGTATTTGATTGCCTCACCCAACTGGTTCTCCTGTATCTTAGGAGACACAATTTGGGGCTTATTTTTTGACCCATGTGAATTACCCAACACATTCAATACGCCTGAACCATTGGCAGTTCCTGTAGCTGTCATTGAGTTCCTCCTAGTAGTGCTGGCAGTGAACATGGCTCCGATTAACGCCTATGTGAATTTCTGTCTAGTGTAACATCCACCTTTTCTGCTGCTCCACATGTATTTCACATCGCCCAGCCCCACCCACCTGGGGGGTGCGCCCACCAGCCACACGCGCCGATCGGCGCAAACCCTTTTGCGTCGGTCGGCCGCAACTTGCATTTTTCTGCAGCGCGTGTAAAACTGCTGCTAAGATAAAGGAAACCGCTGCTTTTGTCAAAGCTTGATAGGAGCCACGTTACCCCTGGCGGTGCTAAAGTTGCATCTTGCATTGTGAGTTTAGTTTTTGGGGTACTTTTAATGCGGTCACCAGAATAGGGTCATTGATTGTGTATAATACACTGTCTTTTGCGCTGTAATATATGGTGTGGTACAAGATGTAGTACAGGGTGTAATATGGGGTATAATATAGGGTGTATTATGGGGTGTATTATGGGGTGTATTATGGGGTGTAGTATAGGGTTTTTCAACAAAGTAGTAGCAATAGGCTGTTGTGCTAAAAGCCAAGAGAAGATCATCCCGCGCGGCATTGGCTTAAAAAATTTCGCTTAATTCCTCTTTTGCTCAAACTGCTTTTTTGAACTATCGATTACAGTGCTATAATATTACTATCTAGTACATATTCGTGTAGACGTGATCCAGTAGGCTTATCAGTTGGGACTTTTTTTTACCAGATGCGGTCCTTGCAATGTGGTTCAGATAGCAGGGTAGTTTTGTAATGATTAAATGCTCTTATCTATTTTTCATGAAAATGTTTTCTTATCTTTTGCTGGCCTGTACTTTCCAGTATAAAATAGTGCTACATTCTCCACTTGCAAGTGATGCTTCCTCTCTCACAGATTCTGGGGTGAAATTTGTTTTACAAAATAAACAATCCTATTCATTCAAAAATCACAATAATGGGTATGTTCAGTTCCTCGAAGGAAGCAGCTTCGAAATCAACGATTAACGTGTTGACCAGTTCAAGCCAAGGCAACTCTGCAGCTGAAGAAAAAAAACTTTATGACGTTAATGTTGTCAGTGAAGTCGATTCCGATGCAGATCTATTTGATGAAGACTCCGACAATGCAGCTCAACCAACATGGCTGTCAAAATTTAACATCTTAGCTTCTAAAGTGGATGTCAACGCACATACCGAAAGAAAGTTGAAACAGAGACACATTGATTTGATTTCCATTGGTGGTTCCATCGGTACTGCATTGTTCGTTACTATTGGGTACGGACTTATGAATGGTGGATGTGGTAATTTGTTGGTTTCTTTTACAATACATGGTCTTTTTGTCATTTATTTGGTCACGTTGACTATTGGTGAACTAATTTGCTATTTGCCTGTCGACTCCCCTTTCATCACACACGCTGGTCGTTTTGTGGATCCTGCTTTTGAAGTCGTCTGTGGTTACAATTTCTGGATCATGGTTTCGCTTTATATTCCTTTTGAAATTACATCTGTCAACTCCATGATCCATTTTTGGAGAGATGATTATAGCCCTGCAGCCACTTTTGTTCCTCAAATTATCATCTATATTTTCTTGAACATTTTTGCTGTTAATTGGTATGGTGAATCTGAATTTTGTCTTGCTATTGGTAAGTTGTTTTTAGCAATTGGATTATTATTCTTTACATTTGTTACCATGGTTGGTGGAAATCCAGACCATTGGGCATTTGGATTCACAAACTTCAAAGGTGTTGATAACGCTTTCCCTAAATATTTAGGTTCAGGTGCATCCGCATTTTGGGCTGCTTATTTAAAGGCAATTTTCACCGAAGTTGCTCCTGAATACATTGGTATGGTTTCCGGTGAAGCAGAAAATCCAAGAAAGGTTTTACCTAGAGCTTTCAAATCCGTCGTTTATAGATTATCTGTTTTTTACGTTTTGGGTGCACTTTCAGTTGGTATTTTAGTAAAGTATAACGATCCTGCTCTTATTAAAGCCGTTAGTGATGGTGCAGCGGGTGCTAACGTTTCACCATATGTCATTGCTATGCAAAATTTAAGAATCAAAGTGTTACCAGATATTGTCAATGCCCTTTGTATTACATCATCATTTTCTGCAGGTAACTCATATATCTATTGTTCTAGTAGATCAATTTACGCAATGGCAAAGAGAGGAAAGGCACCAAAAATGTTTACCTTATGTTTGAAGAACGGTGTTCCAATTGTTGGTATTATATTTGCAATTTTGTTTTCATGTTTATCATTATTACAATTAGGTAGCAGTGCATCCGTTGCATTAGACTGGATGGTTAACTTATGTACAGGTTGTCAAGTGATGAATTATTTTTTCATGATGATCACATACCTTTGCTTCTACAGAGCATGTAAAGCGCAAAATGTCAGCAGATTTACCATGCCATTACAAGTTTGGACCACCAAATTACAACCATACCCAGCTATTTTCTGTCTTTTTGCAACTGGTATCATTATCATGTTCCTTGGTTGCCAAGCATTCACGCCAACATGGGATGTGGATTCCTTCTTGTACTACTACCTGATGGTTTTTGTTGATATTGGTATTTTCATTGCTTACAAGTTAATCAAGAAGACCAAGTTTGTCAAGCCAGAAGAAGCTGATCTGTTCACAGGTTTAGCTGAAATTGATGAACATGAAAGGATACTCTCTTCCCAAAAAGAAAAACTTTCAGATGAAAAGCGAACCATCATGGACAGATTCTTAAACTGGCTTTTATAAGTACATTCCAATAATTTTTCTACCCCCTAAATACTCTTTACTTTTATTTATTTCAAAAAATTGATATTATTTTCTATTTTCCCTTGGAGTAATGAAACCACATAAAGACTGGTGCAAATCAGACACTTGTGCCAAAAGCCAAACAATCAGACCTAAAAAATCCCTACCATTTTTTGAAGATGCAAGATGCCATTAAATTTCCCCTGACATAATAGCATGATTTTATTTGTCCAATAAACTTCATATATAAACACCATTACCTACGTGTTGGTTGCGCTGAAGAGAACATTGTTTTAATAAGTTGTATTCTATCTGTATTAGCTTGTTTCATATCTCTACCATTGGTATTCCTTTGATACTAGCACTTTATCAACCAATCCACTCTAGACTGACAGAAAAATAAAAAATATGGATCAACAGATAGGTGCCAAATTTTATTGAGAGTTTTTTACCCATAATATATGAGATAATTACTGATAAATAAATAAAATACAACTATATTCAATATTACGGTTTGGTTTTGTCAATTAAAAGCTAATATATTGAGTTTCCTTAGATTACACAAGCCCACTTTTTCATAAAGATAACAGTGCTTTTTATCACTTGTATTCAAATTATACATAGTATCGTTAAACCAATGCCGGTCTCTATCATATCAAAGCTGTAATGATTAAGGAAAGTAATGTGGGGAAAAAAAGTCTTGTTCCAACAAGGGATACATGGGTGCGGGACTCTGGTTCCGTAACATCTCCACCTACCAGACAAAATCCTTATCTCTGCTACACATTTCCTATTTGGGAAACCAGTTGCTTGACCGAGACGAGCCGCATCTGTTCCTATTGGCTAAAAGTCAATGGACCGTGTTCTCCAATTAAGTGATACTACGTTAACAATGCTTTGCTGTACTCTATGAAAGACAAGGAAGAAAGATCAATAGAGAGAGTCCAAGTACCAATAGCTTATCATTAGGTTAAAAAATATAAACAAAGATAAGCAAATATTTTTTATTTGTATCTACTATTGATGAGATAGACAAATACTAGCTTTCAATGTGTTGTACTGTAGGGTAGGGTTTGGATATGGTTTACATAGTATGCTACTCAATATATACGTATTTTACAGTATAGTTGAAAGCTATCATGGGGCCATAATTATTTAGTGAACGTTGTTATTGATGCTGAAAAATACTACAAACGTGATGCAGGGACCTCCCAAAAACTACTTTTCGTGGGCCTCGGGCTTTACAGAATACGTCATTATCAAGAGATCAGTTGTTTGCTTATCAGATAAATATCCTATGCCCGGTATCTTTATCAGTAACTTAGGGTTTTTTCAAATTGCATTGTTCTAAATGTTATTATTTTTCTGAAGATCCAAGAAGAAATTAGTTGGAGTTTGAATGGACCCTATAAAAATGTCTTGAAATCCTTGTTGCAACAGAACTTAAGATGGTAAAATATATTTCGAGATTTTTAAACAAACACACAAACACAAAACAATCCAAATAATGGGATTATTTGGTTCACCCGACAATTCAAAAACACAACCTTCCACGGTGGAAATTCTAGATCATCCCCGTTCAGAGACGTATGATTCTTTACGTGAAGAAAAGAAACTGTATGATGTTAATGTTGTTGATGACGATTACGACTCAAATGACAATTCTTCTTTAACCAACGAAAAGAAAACCTGGCTATCAAAATTTAATATTTTAACTTCTAAAGTGGATGTCAACGCACATACCGAAAGAAAGTTGAAACAGAGACACATTGATTTGATTTCCATTGGTGGTTCCATCGGTACTGCATTGTTTGTTACTATTGGTAGTGGTTTAATGAATGGTGGTTGTGGTAACTTATTAGTTGCGTTTATCATTAATGCATTCATTATTTACCTTGTCACCTTAACTATTGGTGAATTAACTTGTTATTTACCGGTCGACTCTCCTTTCATCACACACGCTGGTCGTTTTGTAGATCCTGCTTTTGAAGTCGTCTGTGGTTACAATTTCTGGATCATGGTTTCGCTTTATATCCCTTTTGAAATTACATCTGTCAACTCCATGATCCATTTTTGGAGAGATGATTATAGCCCTGCAGCCACTTTTGTTCCTCAGATTGTCATTTATTTTTTACTTAATATTTTTGCTGTTAATATGTATGGTGAATCTGAATTTTGTCTTGCTATTGGTAAGTTGTTTTTAGCAATTGGATTATTATTCTTTACATTTGTTACCATGGTTGGTGGAAATCCAGACCATTGGGCATTTGGATTCACAAACTTCAAAGGTGTTGATAACGCTTTCCCTAAATATTTAGGTTCAGGTGCATCCGCATTTTGGGCTGCTTATTTAAAGGCAATTTTCACCGAAGCAGCACCAGAATATTTAAGTATGGCAGCAGGTGAAGCAGAAAATCCAAGAAAGGTTTTGCCTAGAGCTTTCAAAGGTATTATTTACAGACTTTCTATTTTTTTCGTTTTAGGTGCTCTTTCCGTTGGTATTTTATTAAAGCATAACGATCCTACTTTAGTTAATGCAATTAATAATGGTGCATCGGGTGCTAACGTTTCACCATATGTCATTGCTATGCAAAATTTAAGAATCAAAGTGTTACCAGATATCGTCAATGTTATCTGTATTACATCATCATTCTCTGCAGGTAACTCATATATCTATTGTTCCAGTAGATCAATTTACGCAATGGCAAAGAGAGGAAAGGCACCAAAAATGTTTACCTTATGTTTGAAGAACGGTGTTCCAATTGTTGGTATTATATTTGCAATTTTGTTTTCATGTTTATCATTATTACAATTAGGTAGCAGTGCATCCGTTGCATTAGACTGGATGGTTAACTTATGTACAGGTTGTCAAGTGATGAATTATTTTTTCATGATGATCACATACCTTTGCTTCTACAGAGCATGTAAAGCGCAAAATGTCAGCAGATTTACCATGCCATTACAAGTTTGGACCACCAAATTACAACCATACCCAGCTATTTTCTGTCTTTTTGCAACTGGTATCATTATCATGTTCCTTGGTTGCCAAGCATTCACGCCAACATGGGATGTGGATTCCTTCTTGTACTACTACCTGATGGTTTTCGTTGATATTGGTATTTTCATTGCTTACAAGTTAATCAAGAAGACCAAGTTTGTCAAGCCAGAAGAAGCTGATCTGTTCACAGGTTTAGCTGAAATTGATGAACATGAACGTCAATATTACGCAAAGAAAGCAGTAAATCCAGACAAACCAGAAAGTATATGGGATAGATTCTTAACTTGGGTGTTATAGTTCACCATCATTTTAGTGTATTTTAATGCTATTTATTTTTAAGAGCTGTTTAACTATTTATATTTTAGATCGAAAAGGTACTTTGAATGTTTTTCCAAAAATATTTAATAATGACGATTGCAAAAGCCTAAGCACATTTAAATCTTGGCTTTTTTTTTGGCTTAAAACCAATTTTACACTTCAAGTTTCCAAAAGTCAGGGTCCCAATGTTGGTTTTGACATGGGGATGCTGATCTTCCTTTTTACTTATATGTTTTTTCCTCTTTTTTCTTTTCACCAAACTCAAAAAGATTAAATAGAAAATTCACTACTTTATCTTCTAGCTTTTTTAAAACCCATCCATGCTCTTCTGGCGGGTACTACATCATCTCAACAGAATCACAGTCTGTTGTTGCTCTGCAAAGGGTCAATTAAGTAACACCTTTTCAAATAGCGCGCCGATCGACTTGAAATTAAGTTTACCCGGAAATTGTGTTGCGGGTAAAAAGTTGGTTTGTAACATGAATAGATGTTTTTTTACATGATTCTTAAGAGTTTGTAGGAACAAAGCCCAAGCTTGAACAAATAACGGTAGTATGTCTGTCGATTTCAACACTTTAGCACAACAATTTTGTGATTTTTATTACAAGCAATTTGATCAAGACAGATCATCCCTTGGTAACCTTTACGTATGTATGAGTTCATTTTATGAAAAATAAAACTTCAACTATGGCCGTTTTGGCACATATTTGATATCTTTTTTTAATATCAGTACTGTCAGCCATAATACTAACACATATAATTTGCTATTTTATAGAGAGATCACTCAATGTTAACTTTTGAATCTGCTCAAATGCAAGGTGCAAGAAACATTATTGAAAAACTTACCTCTTTACCATTCCAAAAGGTCCAACACAGAATTTCAACATTAGATGCTCAACCAGCTTCAGAAAATGGTGACGTTTTAGTTATGGTTACTGGAGAATTATTAATTGATGAAGAACAAAACCCACAAAGATATTCTCAAGTTTTCCATCTCATTCCAGATAACGGATCATACTTTGTTTTAAACGATATTTTCAGATTAAATTACGCTTAATTTTGAAACTTATTCATTACTTTGCCATTAAAAAAATAAATTGTCATTCATTAGTGTATATTTGAGGATCAGTTTTTAGATCACTTTTTTTATAATATTTTTTAATATATACTACTATTCAAAAATAATTATAATCCTCTCTAATAATAGATAACACAATACCATATGCACATGATAGTAATCTAATTCTTAAGCTTTTACTGAAAAATAGGGTTATTTTTGGCGTATTTCTATGACAAATTTTCCCTACAATAAATTAATGTAAAAAAAATATGTCAATTTGGGTTGGCAGTGATTTTTTATTGGAGTAGAATCTCTACAGCCTTCAAATTGGCAATTATTTTGTTCTGAACTTAAAGTTTAACAAGTGATTTTATGAAGCAGCTGAATAATGCATTGAACAAGAGTGACTGAAGCACAAAATTCATGAAACGATAGCAAAAATCCAGATTATGATTTTTGCTGTAAGGTGGTGAAAAAATTACCAGTTTTAAACTTTGTGGTTCATAAAAGAAACCAATGGAATATTCATTTAATTGATATGAATTTGAGTTTGGTTACAATGACCATGAAAAACAAAAACAAAAAAAAATACTCAAACTCAAAAAAAAGAGAAATAGATATTGACTCGGCCAGGCAAGGTGCAAATGTCAGTAAAGTCATTTCATCTGCTTAAACTATACATTACGATACAAAATTGTTTTCAGGATTTTTTTTTTCTATGCAATTTTATGAGCATTGAAATTATTTACTTTTATATTGAATACAGAAAACAAGACAGAACCCATGTAATATAAATGTAAATGTAATTATTGAGTAATATTTCGATCAAAAATATAGCTCAATCGTACTCTCTAGGTTATTTATACCACATGTTGATGTGACCCATCTATATTATGCCAACAGCATTTTAGATATATCATCTAACTCTCTAAGGTACAATTCATTGCACATTTCTTATTACCTTCAAAACTGACAACGCGTGTGGAAAGTTAATGTTTTAAGTGTTTCCTCGAACCTTGCATCGTGTGAAACCCGGCATAATCCTTATTTTTGTTACGGATATTGTTAAGCTTGATAATATAATAGTCACTTGTCTAAACCAATTAGAAGACCGGAATCTCAATTGCTTGTGACTTGCCACTTATGATCATATAAATATCATAAATAAACAATAGATTAACATCAGCAAACGCAAAAAAGAGATCATCACACCATGGAAACCCCAGAAAACCAAACAACTGTATGTATACTTGTTTAACATTACTTGAATATGCAATTGAACACATACTGACTACAAAATTTTAATATAGACACCAACGAAGGAGATTTCAGAACACTCAGAAACCCAATGGACAGCTCCTGAGTTGCCAAAACATAGACCAATTAAGTCTTACACCAATGAACAGTGTTCCAGCATTCCAATTATACCTTCTAATAGACCAAAGAAATCAGGTACTTTAAATTTTGAACATGAAATGTTGCCTGCTATTCCTAAGAGCAGACCTAATAGGGTTATCAAAAACGACGAGCCTATTGTTCCTACTATTCCATTAAACAGACCAACTGCTAAAACTCAGAGCAGAACAGAAGAAAAAGAAGAAGAAAAAGAAGAAGAAAAAGAAGAAGAAAAAGAAGAAGAAAAAGAAGAAGAAAAAGAAGAAGGAAAAGAAGAAGAAGAAGAAGAAAAAGAAGAAGGAAAAGAAGAAGAAGAAGAAGAAGGAAAACTTGCCATATCAGTTGATGGTATTGAAAAAATGAAGTCTTTGGATGAACTAGAAGAAGTCAAATCAATAAATAACATTACCGAAGAGTTATATGATAATAAACAGACAAAAGTAGGAGAAGGAGAAACATCTGAAATTAATGCTTCACGACAAATTGATTTAGGATTGAAAGCTGAAACGGCCAAATCTGAACCAATTGAAGGAGCAACAATTCATTCTTTGGAAGAGCAAAATGAAATTGGCACTAAAGATGACGTTGAATCAACGAACAATAAAGAAGATTCAGAGAAAAATTTGGTACTTGAAAGTGTAATTAGCTCAGAAGTTCAGGATACAACCGAAAGAGAAACAGGCAAGAAAGATAAAACAACAACGTCAAACCTTTTTGAAGAATTAGAGGACATATCTGGGGCTGATGATGTAGCTTTGTCGAAGAAAGAAGTTTTTGATAGTGAAGTTGTTGTAGCCGAAAACAATACTGCAGATGAAATTACAGGTGAAAAATTAGCCGAACCAACTGAAAAAGTATCCAATGAGACTGATTTTGAGAAAAATGAGTTGATAGCTCCTACGATTCCTAAATCTAGACCAAACATAATAAGAAAGCTGAGTTCAACAGAGTCAAAAGAAGATGGAGAAAATGAGAAGGAGGAATCTGCTATCAAAGAAAAAACAGCAGATAAAACAGGAATTGAAGAAGTCCCCCAATCCATAGCTAAAAAAGCACCTCCAAGAGTCCCAAAGAAACCTTCATCTAAAATTGCAGCATTTCAAGAAATGCTTCAAAAACAACAAAGTGCAGAATTTGAAAATTTAAATAAAACCAAACCTAGAATTCCAATTAAGAGACCTTCATCCAACTCTGATACAAACTCAGGAGATGATAATATTAAAGGAGTTAAGCCGAATGTGAATAAACTGCAATCTAATTTTGCAGCAAATTTAAATGGAATGCTTGGCATGGGATTACCTGGAATGCAAGTTGGAATGAATCCTTATGCAGCTATGAAAGAAGCTAAAAGAGCCAGTTCTGCAGCCGAGATAGAAAATGTAGAAAAGGACGGGGATCAAGATACAAGTACAAAAGTTGAAGAAGCCAAGATTAAAGATATCAGGAAAGGTAGGGCGAAAGGACCAAGAGGTAGGAAATTACCTGGTGAGGTTAAAAAGGCTGTTGAAGTAAATGACGTCACCTTAGGAAACAGTCTCAGTATTGTTGTTAAGGAGATGTGGAGTATAGATTTTAGTGTCGGACAGGAACATGAACAAAAGGAAGAAGATACAGAAGAAGATACAGAAATGAATGCCGAATTGACAGAATCCGATAAAGATGCAATTAAAAACCACACTGAAGATTTAAGTTTAGAAGGCGACAAAAAGAAAGCAGCAGCAGCAGCAGAAGCAGAAGCAGCAGCAGCAGCAGCAGCAGCAGCAGCAGCAGAAGCAGCAGCAGAAGCAGAAGCAGCAGCAGAAGCAGAAGCAGAAGCAGAAGCAGAAGCAGAAGCAGAAGCACAAGAAACTCACATGGCTGAGCCCCCAATGCTCGGCGCTTGAAAGAGCTATATATAGCAGCAGGAGCGGCTGTGCTCTTTTTTTTAGGATCGGCTTCAATTTGTGTTGACGTTATGCCCTTTGTTTTGTTTTGTTTTGTTGTGTTGAATCTTGTTTGTTTTTTGCGCCGTGCCGTTCTTTTTTTTTATCCCTCTTGTAACTTGTACAGAGACATAGATCTAAAACATATTTATTACTGTTTAGTATTATATTACTATCACTTTTTTTATTTCTTTTTGGTGTGGCTCTTGTTCCGTTCGTTAATTTTAAACTAGTATGAACCTTTTTTCCCTTTTGTCTGCTGCCTTAACGCTAGTGTCCACATCGTGTGCACTTGAACCCATATTCATAAAAGAAAATGCATTCTATACAACAGATAGCAACGAAAGATTTTATATCAGAGGTGTGGATTACCAACCGGGTGGATCCTCGAATTTAACGGATCCGCTAGCAGATGCAGACATATGCTCCAGAGATATTCCGTATTTCACAGACTTGGGCCTGAACACGATTAGAGTTTATTCAGTGGACAATACTTTAAATCATACCGAATGTATGAATAAACTATCCGAGGCAGGTATTTATGTGATTTTGGATGTCAATACACCACAAGCTGCAATCTCAAGAAACAGCTCAGAATGTTCTTACAATTTAGACTATCTAACAGAAGTTTTCGCAACAATAGATGCATTTGCCGGCTTTAATAATACATTGGGATTTTTCTCAGCAAATGAATTAATCAACAGTGTCGACAATTTTGATCTAGTTCCCTACGTTAAAGCAGTAACGAGAGATATGAAACAATATTTGAAAGCACAGAATTATAGATCAATTCCTATTGGCTATTCATCCGCTGATGTAGCTGATATAAGAGTCGATCTTGCTCATTACTTGAACTGTGGTAGTGACGCAGACGCTAGAATCGATATGTTGGGTGTTAATGATTATTCTTGGTGTGGCCATTCGTCATTTATAACTTCCGGATACCAACAAAAAGTTGCGGATTATACAGGTTATTCAATTCCAATATTTTTATCTGAATTTGGATGTAATGAGGTTGTAGACAGCAGACCATTTACTGAAGTCGAAACCATTTATTCAAAGTTAATGTCTTCTGTCTTTTCAGGTGGTTTAGTATATGAGTATTTTGAATACGTTAATAAATATGGTCTCGTTGATGCTAACAATGATACAATTACTGAATTAACTGATTATGATAACTTGAAGAACATGTTTGAATCCACTACAAACCCAACCGGCGACGGAGGTGCGGCTTCATACAACTATTCTACTTGTCCAACTGATCTGGATTTTTCTTTAGATGTCCCTGCACAACCTACAGGTTTAACCAAGCTGATTAAAGACGGTCCAAATGGAAATAATTTGGGTTTTGAAGCGGATACTCAATCTGCCTGTGATTCCTATGATGATACCGATGATGAATCGTCAGTAACTGTATCAACACAACCGGCAACTTCTTCACTTGCAAAACTATCATCATCATTATCATCATCAATCGCTTCATCTACACTTGCTTCTTCCACAGTTTCTGGGATTTCATCCACATCACATAAAAATGAAGCGGGTCTTATAAAAATTTCGAATCCATTCCTTCAAGCAATCACTATCATCTCTAGTATATTTTTAATTTAAAATTTAAACATTTTATAGACACTCTTTATAAGTAACTAGGCTGCTTCTTACATTCACACTCAAAAAAAAGAAAAGACACAGAAATTTACAGATTGGTTTATTTCAAAGAGAAAAACGGATCTGTGCGATAATGAAGAATTTTTCAATGTACCATTTTTCATATAATAAACTAGAAAGGGGATTTAAAGAGCCAAGCCTAAGTTTGTAGATTTGAACCAGACATGCTGATCGCTAGATCCCGAGATATATCTTTTCATTCAGTTAGAAATAAATTATTAACGAGTCAAATACGAAACTCTTCAAAAGTTACAAATGATATAGTAAATGATAAAGAATTACAGTATCAACATAACCTTAACGTGCTTCAAAGTTTAAAACATACTTTAAATGATAAAACAGACTTAGAAGAGGAGAAAACAGAGGAAGAACAGATACCAAATTTAACTAATATTGAAAAAAAATTTATTCAAGGCATTCATCTATCTCGATACATTTCACTTTCAAAATATAATGATTCTCCAAAGTCAGTTCCAGAATTAGCTCATGATTTACAAAGGACGTTATTTTCAACAGGTGTTCATTATATGTTTGATCCAAGGACAAGAATATCAAATTTTGATAAATCATTGTTAAATATACCCCATATTGATGATTTGAAAATGAATAAAATTAGCAATTTTACACCATCTTCAAGAGATACAAAATTATTAGATATATCAAAAGAGATAAATAGAAATGAAAAGAGGAAAAAAAATCACGTCAACTATTTTTCATCAACTTCTTCAATGACGAGTTTACTTATTAAATTTCACAAATATTTGAGTAATAATAGACCTATTAATACTACATCATTTTCTAAATTTTTCCCAGAAAGTACAAATTTTACAACAACATCAGATATACCTACTTCACTGGTTGTTACTAAAAAAGCCAATGGTGTTTATTCAGTTGATGCAGATCGTTCAGTTGATTCTGAAATTACATTGTCTATATTAGGTAACGCATTAGAACTAATGCTTACTAAAACACCAGAAGAATTTGCTAAATATTTAAAATCCTCAAAAGAGGAACCTCCAAAAGATGAATCTGCTTATCATTATGCAAAAATTGGTAATTTTATGGTCAGATCTCAACTTGATGCAATTGACTCCAGACTGCCAGGTACCGGAACTTTTGATATCAAAACAAGAGCAGTTTGTGCAATCAGAATGGATTTAGCTCACACTGATTATTTCCCAACTAATTATGAAATTACTAAAACTCATGGTATTTTTGAAAGTTTTGAACGTGAATTATTTGATGCAGCTAGAATTGTTATGTTCAAATATAGTTTACAAGCTAGATTAGGTAATATGGATGGTATTTTTATGGCATTTCATAATATCAAAAAATTCCTTGGATTTCGATATCTTCCACTCACAGAAATTGATAATATATTCTTTGGGGATTATAAAGTTGAAGGGAAAAATTATGAGGCGGATTTGCTGGAAAAGAAAAGTGAAGATAGAACAGATCAACAAAGGGCAAGTGTAAATCAAGCAAAGATGCAAAATATCGTTGATGATTTTGGAAATCATTATCAAACTAAACGTGAATCATTATCAACATTTGTGGCAGATAGAGAATTAAGAATTTCGATGCATTTGTTTCAAAAATTACTTGATCGTGTGACAGCTGAAACTAATGGTCAACCATTTCGTATCATCTTTAAAAAAATGAAACGTAAAACCGTCAGTGATGTACCAGATCAAGAAAGCACTACATATAATAGCTTAGTTTGTATAGTAAATCCACTGGAAGCCAAAGAATTAGAAGAATTACAAACTTTAGCTAGTGATAGAATAGAAAAGAATAAATATTTAGTTAGCAATTTATCAAATAGTGAAGCCATGTCACCAAGTGAACGTATTAAGTTTTTCACTAAATTTGCATCAGAATTTAAAGGTAAATATTTTAAATTGAATAGAAAAATATTTAGTTCAAGTGAAGATAAAATGCTGGCATATGAGATCAAAGCCAATTATATTTTCAACGGTCAAGTTTCGACTGATCAATACCCAATGCCAAGTATTGATATTATGGATCCAAACAAAAATGAAACTTGGGATTTTGAATATGAAATTAACCAAATTAATAGAAAAGAAGATAAAAAGTTTTTATATTCTAAATTTATCAAAGAAATAGGATTGAACGCATTCCGCCAATCTGATTCAACTGACGTTAATGTTTATACCGATGATGGAGTTTTATTTGATGATAATGCAAGTGCTTTTCAAAATATTTCTAGAGCTTATAGCGCAAAAGCAGTTAAACGTAATCAACTATTCATGTAAATAAATAAATAAATATATATATATATGTACATACTGTTTATAGAAGTTTTTTTTAATTTTATTTAAAATTTTTTTAATTTTTTTCAAACATTAACAATAAACTTACCTTTATCCACAAATGCAGGATCATTCCATAATGCGGAATCACTTTTTATTGCTTTGTCAGTTGACTTAGAAATCAGCTGAATTCTATTTTGAAGATCTGGGGTATTTTGTTCATCCAATTTAGGTATGATCAATGTCTTCAAATCAGTAAGTCTGACATTTGATGGGATAGAAAGAGCAAATATTTCATCATTATAATAAAATTTCAATTTAATTTTTTGTGACTCTAAAGGCTGTGTGGGAGTGGCCAATGATAACGTTGAAGCTTGATTTATTAAATTTTGCATACTTCCAGTAGATGATTGGCGAGTGTCTAAATATTTTACAGATACATTACTGTTTCTATCTGATTTGGAAAAATTCATATCATATTGAGATCTTCTATCAAAATTTGATTGTGATAAATTTTCAGATTGATATAATTTTTGGCTGGACTGACGATCAGAATTTATAATTTTCAAGTTTGGTGCATTTCTTAAAGGTACAATTTGCTGTTGATTTGAATTTGAGTCACTTAATGATTCATCACCATTCATTAAATCAAAAAATGATAAAACCAGACTTGATTTTGAGATATAGTCTGGTAGTTGTAATATTATATGTAGATATTCGTTCAAATCAACCAATCTTTTATGACATAAACTTTCGGTAACATCAACAACGGGTCCTGGAATAAAAGGCAATATTCTCTCCTTTTTTGTTGTATCAAATTTACCACCTTCACGTGGCCAAGTAGATAACAGTTTTTGATGAAAATTAAAAAAATCTTCATAATATCTACATAAAAATCTAGATGAACCATCTGACATTGTCACTCTAACAAAAAACCAAAATTTGTTATTCGTACTAGAAAAATATTCAATATTAGTATTAACAGGAATCAACAAACTTTGACTTATATTTTTCTTTAATGGTGATCTAGTAATTGTATTAAAATGATTATTTTGAGAAGTTGATCTAGCAACTCCCGACTCATTATTATTGCTATTATTTGTGGATGCAACAGCAGTTCCAACAGGTTTTATACTTGCTTTATGTTTGTTTTTGATAGTTTTCCATTCATCAACAGTCGGTAAATTTTCTCTTTCCATAATATCTTTTGGAGAATCATTGAATGGAATTCTAGTGACAGCATCAATTAACTGGACATAAGAAACAGGAACTAAACCAACTTCACCAACTTTGTTTAAAAATTTTGCAATATACCATTCATAATCATGATGCGCACAAATATAAATAAGTTCGCCAGTTTGAACGGTTAATTCATCTGATCTCTCTGCATTAAAATCATACAGTACAACACCAAACAGATTACCTAAATTTTTTTGAGTTGATTTAGTTGAAAGATCCGAAATATTTCTTTTAGCAATATTAGGTGAAGTAATTAAATTATTTTGATTACTCAAATCATTTGGCAAAGAATTATGAGTTTTCTCAAAAATTTTAAAACAAGAAGCTGGTGCTCTACCTTTGATATTTTTAATTGGATCTAATATTTCAATTGTGCCATCGGTTGCAATAGCTCCACGGTCACTTAAATAAAAAAAATCACCTTTCTTGAAAGATAATTCATTCGGATTCCTAGCTTGATGAAATTGAGTCGCTTGAGCAACTTCGCTTGGTGCATTCAATGGATTTGTAGATGCAATATTGGTAATTGAAGCTCCTGAAACCGTACGAGGTTTATCTTTAGAGGATCTATCCCTAGATGTAATATCCTTTGCCTTTTTAAAGAGTGACATATATAGTTAGACTTAAGAATTGGAATAAGTAATTGAGGCTGGGGGTTGTTACCAGGTGCAATAAGGAATTTGTTTGTGTCACAGATTTAATTTATGACCGTTATAATTTAATCGAAAAAAAGTTATTCGCACAAAAATTAATTTTATTTTATTTTATTTTATTTTATTTTATTTTATTTTATTTTATTTTATTTTATTTTATTTTATTTTATTTTATTTTATTTTATTTTATTTTATTTTATTTTATTTTA
>JAJMJV010000042.1:0-57488 GCA_030563725.1 Pichia awuae
TGTCATTTCTACTAGAAACGTCTTGCGGTCGTTTGGTGGTGCTATTGGGTTATCCATTTCGGCGTCAATTTTGGCAAACACATTCAGGCAGAACTTGCTGCAAACCGGCAGTAAACACTTCACAGCGGACCAAATAAACACACTCTTGAAGCATATATATACAAAAATCGATTTGTCCAAATATAGTACGGAACAGGCTGAATATTTGAGAAACTTATACATGAAATCCTTAACCACTATTTTTTACGTATGGATGGGATGCATTGCATACTGTTTTATCACTAACATCACAATCAAAGACGAGGGATTGAAACCTTTGGATCAACGAGACTAGATTTTACTATTTTGGATTTGTATTTTGTTGTTTCAAATGACAAAACGCCGTTTTCTGCTTTTTAACTAAATTTGTTTATTTATTTCCATACGACATCAAATCATGATCAAAACTTCCATATTATCTCATTAATAGACTAATTTATTTATTACATATATTACTTTTTAAAAATGAAACTAACTTAAACTTTAATTTTTTTAATTTCACGATCTTCATCCCCCGTTTCATTTGTTCGTTTGATTATTTCATCACTGGCAGCCTTATTATTTTCGTCATGATCCTCGTCATTATCGCTGTTATTTTCGTCATTATCGCTTGTCTTATTATCTGTATCTTTATCCGCATCAAATGTTCTGTCTGTAATGTCTTTACCTACTTTATTACTAAAAGAACTAACAGTTAAACGCCGACTTTGATTCACGCAACTATCAGCAGTAATATTGTTACGCAGTAAACTTGAATTATTTAAACTTCCTTTTCTGCTATCAAGTAAAGTAGTTGTTCTTGATAGCATAGGATCACTAATTTTTTTATTTTGATTGTCAATAGCATTAGAGCTTGGAGTTGGTTGCGCATTAATTGATGAGTACATTTGAGTTGCGGAATATTGTCTACTGATAACATTTGGATCACTGTTGGAATGGGGATGAGGGTGATTTCCACCTTGGTTAATTTGATAAAATTGGAAAGAGGGTTGAGAAAAACTATTATTCATTGGTGGTTGATTTTGAGGTTGTTGTTGGTTTTGTTGTTGTTGTTGCGGCTGTTGCGACTGTGGCTGTGATGGAAATGGGAACGGAAGCGGTTGCAGTGGATCATAAATTGAATGATTTCTAGATCTGCCACCAGACGAAGCTGACATACTGTATCTAATATCTTTGTTAAATGGTGATTCATCACCATTTATTGTTACATTACTTTGTTGCAATGAAATTTCATTATTTTGCGGATTGGAAGTAGGTCCATACGATCTCATACTAATACTATTAGAATTAGCCAATCTATTTGGCGCATGTACACTGGCTTGTAATGTTGCCACCTTGTTAGAAATTTGTTGACCAGATTGTTGAAGAGCATATTCGGGGAAAAACCCCATCATTGGAGACCCAACAGGGTGGCTTGAATTAAAATAAGGATTACTTGTTAAAGATGCCGTAGAGGGATTTCTGGGTCCTGTTAATGAAGTTGGAAGCATTTGACCTTGTGCAACACTGTAACTTGGTACCGCACCACTTCCATTTCGTATGTTTGTATTTGGTGTTGATGTGCCATGTGTTTGCATAATAGGCGCAAGTGATAATCTTTGAGATGTCCCCTGAATAGAAATTAAATTGGAATGCTGTGGATTTGAAACTTGCCCCAATTGTGCCAATTGATTCACGTTATTTGGATTTGATATTGGTATAGGATTTTGGTTTTGAGAAGAAAATTGAATGGAAGCATTTTTGAGGCTCATATCCCGATATGCAGTTCTTTGTAAAATTTTTGCCTTTAGTTGATCAATATTCGTCAAAACTTGGTTTTGATCTTTAGCTTTTTCAGTAACAGAATTTGTATTCAAATATTGCTCTCTTAAGAGGTCAAGAGAAAAAATGAAATCATAATTAATGCTGGTTAGTTCATCTCTATAAATATCATTAATTCTCATCAATTCATCAGTTCTGCTTGTAAGATTATTCAAAGTCTGTTGTAAATTGGTATTATATGTTTGTAAATCACGTATGTAATTTCCCAAATTTTGTTTATCGTGTTCTAATAAATTTAATCTTGACTGAACAGACAGGTTTGAACGATCTTCAGATGTAATATATCCATTTGGACTAATAGATGTTTCATTATTGTTTTGTGTTTGTGACACAGTATAAGGTTGCAAATTTGGTTGCTGTTGGTTAGAATAATTCAATTCATGCGACTCATTTTGGTGTATTTGCGATTGGGAATCTGATGGCGGCGGCAAATGAGGGTTTTGTGAACTTGATTGAGATGTTGATAAATGTTGTTGTTGAATTTGAGTTAAGTGCTGATTCTGGTTTTGAAGTTGTTGGTGCTGAAGTTGTTGGTGCTGTGGGTTATATTGTGGCTGCTGAATATAATTTTCATGGATTTGTAACTGACTTTGATGTTTTTGTTCGCCATTTAACGCATGTTGGTCAACTGGAATTGAATTTTGAAAATCCATTATAGGTTGTTGATTATTAAGTAGTTGTAGCTGTTGATGTCTCTGTTGAAGATTATATGCATATTTATATGGTTCAGAATAATTCATTGTATTTGGTGGAAGATCATAGGTTAATTTCATTGAATTTTCTTTATCAGCAGATGTATTTCTTATTGACCTCCTTTTGATAGTCTTTAAACCTTCTATATTACCTCTTTGAAATTTTGCAGAACCATGTTTAAATTCCCAAGTGTTTAAATTTTGGTTAGAAAGTTTTGGTTTTGCCTTATTTGCATTAGCTGCTTCAGCATTGTTTTTCTCATCAATAATTTCAGTCTTTGCAACTTCTCCATTTTCATCATTATTATCATTATCCTTAAATTGATCTTTTGAACTGTTATCAACTTTATGAAATCCATACATATTCAACTGTCTAATAAATGAAGCAATATTTGCATGTTTAAAATAGTCACTCAGCTTATTTGTGAATTCTTCATTTGGACGAACTAAGAAATGTAAATTGTTGCTATGCCACCAGATCAAATGGTCCAGTGATGGTTCTTCAAGCATCGAATATAACTTATGAATAAATGAAACTGATTGCTGTTTTTTCATTTCCGGATGTTCTTTGCCCTTCTCATCCTGTATATTTTGTGTATTGCTTGACGAGGGTCTTGTCACATCACTGACATCTGGTGTGTCTTTTGTGTTCTGAATCACCACTTGTTGTTTCGAAGGGGATGGTGCCTGTAGCATTAATGCAAAATATCAACTATCTATTGGCCTGTACCGTCCTAGCAACACTCAAAGTTTAATAAAAAAAATCCTACTGCTAAGGAATCTGTGTCTGTTACCTGTTTCAATACTATCGAAACTTCAAATCCACACAGCAACTTCATCTAAATACCGGGTTCTGATAAATCCATGCGTTTCGATTGTTCAAAGATCTGCGCTTATGGCTGAAATTCACCACGATATTTTTTTTGATTTGGTCTCCAACCAAAACCGCAGTTGCTGTGCTTTGCAGAATGCTCTGTCAATATTTGAACATGTAGCGGCTATGAAACAGGGGGGGGGCTTTATTTATTACAGCCCCAAAGTACATTGAATGAAAAGAAAAAGGTCTGAGTGTGTATGGAAAGCTGGATCTGTTTGCAACAATCGTAGGCTTGTAACTCCGTTTCGGAAATAAATTTTACATGGTATTTTATTTATTATACAGAACCAGATACAGGATGGGAATTATACACTGCCGCCACTATTGCCACCTCCAATAATACCAGCCAACTCTAATAGAGCCCGACCCTCCATGTAATCCTTATTTCCTAAACCCCTTCTTCGTTCGGCCTCTCGTTCCTCCCAAGCAAGAGCCCGTTTCTGCTCCTCGATGCTTTCTCTGTTTCCAAGACCATAGATCTCGATTTCCTTTATTTTGAACCAGAAATCATTATACAAGTCATTGTTTGTCGAATCGCACATTAGATACGTCGAGCTTTGCCTGCTGGGATCTTCCACTCTGAAGTTGCCAATCTCTAAAGAGCTATCTATTGTCAAAGACACACCACCCAATTGAAATTTGATGCTATTGTTTTTCACATCTTTGGATTTTATAGGCGGCCTAGAACCAAAACCTATACCGAGACCTATATTGCTAAAGTATGCGTACTCTTGCTTGACTGCAGTCGAGGCAGTAAACTCAATCTGATAAGGACTCAGTTGAATGATTTTGACATCTTTTGAACCATAATTCTTTGTATTTGAAATTTTCCATGGGGTTGGAATCAACACAGCAATTTTGAATTCAGAACCTTTTTTGAAATTCAAATCGGATTTCAAAATTGGATGAAATATAGGAAATTTGTTATAAAAAGTAGAGATTAAGGTATTTCTGTCTTTCATTTTACCTGAAATCAAAAGAAGAGTCTTGGCATTATAATTCAGTGTGCGAGATTGAATTGAGTTGATTGAAAACCCATGTTTTGAACCCTGATATAAGGCCTTTGAATTGAGTACCAAATCTAAGGTTTTTATTTGGAAAATTGTTGAGAGTTGTGAAAGCAATGGCAAATTCAAAATTTTATTATTTAGTTCAATATCCTTTTGTAACACTTTGTCACCTTCTTCACTATTTTGATTCTTTGTATCTTCCCCTCCATTTAGAACATGGATAAATATATTTTCTAAAGAGTCCAGTAATCTGGGCGTATATTTAAAAAAGTTCTCCAATAAAGTTTCAAAATCAAGCAACAGCTCATCGTGCGTTGATATTTTTAATGTAGATATAATTGATTGTATTGGTGACGTGTAATCTAACTCAAATGCCTTTCCATTAAGTGGGAAAACAGATAAGGGAAGCAAAAAATGTAGTAGTTCCGATAATCGAGAAGCGGGGACAGTGGCTGTTTCGATATTAACAAACGATTCAATTACATCCATCAAACGCCACTGGATTGTCTTTTTATCGTCAAATATTATATCGATATCCTCCGAATTAGATATATTATTGTCCGTCAAAAATAAAGTGAAATATAATCTGCAAATATAGTCATTACTATCTAATCCAACTTTCTCCAATCCATTTTTATTTAGGATAAATATCAAGGTAATGACATCATATAAAGTGAATGATTTTTCCAATTCTTCTTCTTCACTAAAATCAATACAAGGCCATTGTGATAATTTTTTCAGAAATTTGTATAATACACTATTTTCTGAACTTTTCATATGGCTTAACCCGACTTTTTGTAAAAGTGTATCATACTTTATCTTTTCGTTCAACCCCGTTACCTTCCCAAACAGACAATGTGAAATTGCAATTAATTCAACATTATTCAGAGAGCTTTTCGCATGTTTTCTAAAAACCTCAACCAATTGCTTTCTGGAACTTTTTTGTGTATTGAATTCAAATGTATCCTTCTCCGTACTAGTTGTGCTTCCCATCGCAATACAAGCTTTCAATTGTCCATTCCGCAACACCGGAGTACCGCACGTTATCAAACTTAAACTCTTTGTATCTGCATATTTCAAGCTTCTTTTGCCATTATCGCAGTCCGCGCCTGTGGTTCTTAGTCAATCACCGCAAGTTGTAAGTTCGTACAATAGCGGTGTATAAGTGGAGAGCAATCTGTTGTGTCATAGCGGTGTATAAGTGGAGAGCACTTTGCAGGTTAATAGCAATCTGTAGATTAATAGCGGTGTATAAGTTAATAACAATCTATAAGTGAAGAACAATCTGTAGATTAATAGCAATCTATAGATTAATACCAATCTATAGATTAATAGCAATCTATAAGTAAAGAACAATATGTACTTTAATAGCAATCTATAGGCTTCTCACTTTTCTTAGTTTTTTCAAACTAATGTATCGTGCTTAAAAGGTAAGATCAAAAATAGCAACTTGAAACTACCAAATAGCATATTTGTTTGAATAAAATTACAACTTAAATCAAGGACAATGTACTATTTCAAAATGATTCTCCTGTATTTGGTTCTTTTTATTAGACTACTTAATATATATATTACACAAATATCAACTTGCAAAAAAAAATCAAATCTAGTGTTTCTTTTGCTTCTTTCTTTTTCTTCTTTCTTCTTGAAGAAGTTTACTTCCTCCGGCGAAAGCATGATCATCCACCATTTCTGCAAAACGGTCATCAACCTTAAGCTCATTATCTTGTTTACTATATTGTTCAGATAATTCTTCTTCAATAGCACGTTGACGTTTGTTCTTAAATTTGTTCTTTTTTGCCTTAAGTTTTTCTAATTTGGCCATTTCCTTAACATCAAAATGTTGTAATTCAGCAACAGAAGTGTCATCACCATTAGAAATAGAGTCGGATGCAGCAGGCAGGTTCTTTTCATCTCCACCTCTTTTACCCTTATGTTTGGTTTGTGCTTCCCTCTTTAGTTCTTTCACCTTCTGCTTTCTGTTCTTTCTTCTTTCTTTCTCTTTTTGTCTTAATTTTTCAATTATAGAAAGCTCTTTATCACCAGATGTTGATCCATTTTCTGCTCCTCCTGGAGTAAAAGTAAATTCCATATCTACATCATCTTCATTTTCACTTTCAACTTTATCTTTGGTATTTTTACCTCCTGCATTACCAATTAACTGTTTATATTTGTTGATATCACCTTTAGTCATAAGTTCTTCATCTTCACTATCACTTGCTAAATAATTCTTCAAGTCTAATTCATCTAACTCACCTTGTTTGAAAGATTTACTTAATATTTGAACTCTTTCAATAGGAGTTTCATCCCATGTTAATTTAGGCTTACTATTTCTCAGAGAATCCGTAGAAAATTCAATTGGTTGATAATTGTTTGGTAAGTGTGAACAAGAATCTCGAATATCTATATCGTCAAACTCCATCTCATCAGGAACATATCTTAAATCAAAGAAATTACCACTACTTTCAAATTCGGTACCATCACACTTTTTGTAAATTTCAATTGCACTACTTAAACGATCAAACTGGATGATTGCATAATAATATCTTAATCTTTGTAACTGATACTTTCTTAATGCCGATGAATTAAAACCTTCTTCTTCACCGTTATTTTCTTCTATTAATTGTTTAGTTGCAGTTGCTAGATCAATATCGTCATCATCATCTTCTTCTTCTTCTTCTTCCTTACCATCACTGGAATCATCATTAGAATCAATATCTTCTTCTTCTCTAATTTGTTTAAAAATTTCCTTTGGTGGACCGTTTACTTCTTCATCCGCCAATCTTTGTTTACCGTATTCACTCTTAAAGACGGTGACATTAACAATCGCTCCATCTTTTGGTAAAAAGGAATTGAAAGTTGCAAAAAGATCTGCAGATTTAAGATGGTCCCAATCTAAATTGACTACAGCAATTCTCTTAGTTGGTTCTTGCTCTGGAATATCTTCTTTAATTTCAAGATCTGATTCGTCATCATCCACATCTTCTTCAAATTCTTCATCTGAACTTTCTGATTCTTCATCAGATGATTCAGCATTATCAACTAAACCTCTGGCTTTTGCTAATGGATCAAATTCTTCACTATCTTCCTTATTTTCAGGATCGGTCTCTTCATCGCTGTCTTCTTCTTCAGCTTCACTGTCTTCACTTTTGTCACTTTCCTCACTTTTGTCACTTTCCTCACTTTTTTCACTGTCTTCATCTTCTTCATCTTCTTCATCTTCTTCATCTTCTTGATCTTTGTAATACTTATCTAAATTATCAACAACAGAATCTTCTTTTTTGGTCTTTCTACCATATTTATCAACTTTAGCAGTCGATTTTAACAGATTAAATTCATTTTTCAGATCTTTTTTATTAAATCTATCATCTAATTTAACTTTCAAATCCTTCTTCCTAACGGCTCTAAAACGAGGATCCGAAAATACTTTGGCAAAACGAGGATCCGATGCACCCTTACCACTATTAGACATTCTTTTTACTTCTTGGGTGTCTTGTCAGAGCTCTTGTAAATCTATCTATTTTATCTCCTGAAAAAAAATTTTATATTTTATTTTCTTATTAATATTTTTTTGTTTTTTCAAATGAGATTCTCGAATTATTTTTAACGTGTCCTCAAAATCGAAATGTTGAAGTTGTTGTTGTTGTTAAAGAAAGAGAGTGTGTGAACAGTTTGTTGTAATTAATTGGACTGTTGTTTAATAGATAATAGGTTTTTTGCAATAATATAACCAACAAGTTTCAGGATGCATTTTCAACTTTGCACATTCATTCTTCTAGCAGTCGTTTCTGTTACAAATGCACTACATTTTTACGTCAATACAGATGAAACCAAATGTTTCTTTGAAGAATTGCCAAAAGACACAATTGCAGTCGGTAAGTTTGCCGTTTATGAATTCGATGAAAACACCAACGATTATCTCGAAAATAGAAACAACTTGAAAGTTGAAATCACGGTTGATGAAACTTTTGATAACAATCATAGAGTCGTGTCACAGAAGAATTCTCCAATCGGCCAATTTACTTTTACATCCTTAGATTCCGGTGAACATAAGTTCTGTATAACTCCAAAGCATACTAACTGGTCTAAAAAATCTAGACACAGAATCTTCTTTGATTTAATTGTTGGTGATGCAAAACCTTTAGTTGATTCTAAAAGAGATAATGATGTCTCATATTTGACCTTAAAGACTAACGAATTAATCAAAAAATTAAACAACCTTAAGAGGGAACAAAACTTATTAAGATTAAAAGAAGCACAATTCAGAGATGTTTCCGAAAGTGTGAACTCAAGCACGACAAAGTGGACTATAATTCAAATTGTTGTTTTAATTGGTACTGGTTTATGGCAATTATCATACTTGAAAAACTTTTTTGTCAAACAAAAAGTTGTTTAATCATATTTTTTTTCTCTTTCTTGTATAAAATTTTATACCACACCTTTCTTTTATAGCTAAAATTAACAAGAACACAACCATGTCATTAACAGAAGAAGAATTTTCACGTTATGGGCGACAGATGCAAGTCCCTCAGTTCAACTCTTTGACAGGTCAAATAAATTTGAAAAATGCAAGCGTTTTGGTTGTTGGATGTGGAGGTCTTGGATCTTCTGCGTTGTTATATTTAGGAAGCTCGGGTATTGGAACTTTAGGATTACTAGACTTTGATAAGGTGGAATTGTCAAATTTGCATAGGCAGATTATTCATGACACCTCAACTATTGGAATATTAAAAACTGAATCTGCTTATAAAAGATTAAAAGCAATCAATCCAAATTTAAACATTAATTTACATTCTGAATATTTATCTACATTAAATGGTTTTGAAATATTTCAAAACTATGATTTAGTTCTCGATTGTACTGATAGTCCAATTACAAAATATCTGATTTCAGATATATGTATTGTTCTTAATAAAATATTAGTTTCTGCATCATCTGTTAAAACTGATGGTCAGCTAATGATTTTAAATTATCAAAATGGCCCATGTTATAGATGTATCAATCCGATTCCTACGAAACCAGAGAATATTGCAACTTGTTCAGATAATGGAGTCATTGGCCCATGTGTTGGGCTGGTTGGTACTTTAATGGCAATCGAAACAATTAAAGTTTTAACTAATTATTATAACCTTGAATCGAATCCTTTTAAACCAATGATGCTAATGTATTCGGGTTATTTAAACAATAATGGTGAGTCAATTAAAACATTTAAAATGAGAGGTAAACAAAGAGACTGTAAGTGTCAGTCGTTAACCAAAGATGATGTTCAATCCATTGATTACACAGAGTTTTGTGGTGATATAAACTATGATGTTTTAGATCCTAAATACAGAATTCTTTTTAATGATCTGTCAAACTTTCAGAACGATATTATAATAGATGTTAGGCCAATTGAACAATTTAATATTTCAAATTTAAATGATTTTAATAATTTTAATTTAATCAATGTACCTTATACACAATTAATTAGATTGGATGATAGTGCACTAAATTCTCTACTTCCAAAAACTAAAAATATTATTTCAGTATGTAAAATGGGTAATGATTCAAGGCTAGCTACAAAATTTTTATTGAAGAAAGGGTATAATGCATTAGATCTTAAAGGAGGTCTAAATGAATATTCTAAAGAACATAAATTTAATGTTTATTGGTAGTTCTAAAAGATTGTTTTTTATAAAAATATAATACATATAAATTATTTTTAAATAGTAAGCTCTTCTATTACAACTAAACCATTTCCCCAGGCACTGGCTAGTGTATTTTTTTCCATTGTTACTTTGGATGGATTAATATTCGAAGGGAATGTACTTCGCATAGATCTAGTCTTACTAATTGGTATCTGTTTCGATTTTGCCGTTAAGTTAGAAGGTAAATCTCCTGTTTTAGTAGCCTGAGTTGATAAATCAACCCAAAAATTTCCATCTGCTGACTGATTCATTTGAAAAATCTTAAGAGTAAACGGAAATCTTTTATCACCTGTACTAATCAAATTGACATAATTTGAAAGTCTAAGTGACCCATTTGTATGACCTGTCATCAATATGAATCCATTTTGCTTCAAGCCATTTTTAACAAAAAATTGACAATTTAAGCAACTAATTTCTGCATCATTAGGTATCTTAATTTTTTCTACATTCATTGGATTATTAGGCATTACTCTGCTAACAATAATTGGTGCATCAACTGACAAAAATGCACCAACATTGTTCAAATAAATTGAACTTTTATCAAATTGCAATTCCTTGGTATGTGTTTGTGTTTCAAAAATTTTAAATCTATTCACTAAACATGATTTATTATCAGGTAGAGGAATTCTAGCAACATAATTACTGAAATCTATTGATGAAATATATAAGTCAATTGATGTAGCTTCCTCATTTACAGATAAGGAACTTTTAACGCATGTGATTGAAGGAAGTCTAGTTGGAATTAAATAATCAATTTTGCATTTATCAATTGAATATTGACCAATCAGTCCATTATTTGTACAAATAGCTAAGGTATTTGTTGAAGTGAATGTTGAAGCTGTAATTAAAATTGATGATTTTTCAATCTTGCAAGTAATTTTATTTGTTTCATTAACTCTGAAAAAATTGTTAGAGATTGAGTTTTCCTTTGGTGTTAAAAAATTGGCATCAATTTTCCATATTTCCACAGTACCATTAGAAAGAGTCAATTTCAATAATGCTGTCCCATCAACTTGATTTGTTATGAATGAAAATTCAAGTTCTTTGACGATCGAATCAACTAAAATATTTTTGTTCATTTGAAAATTAGCCGTGGTATTATTATATTGCAGAATTGTTATCATTGATGGACTGGTTGAAAACTCACTTAGATCGGAATCTTTACTGACTGAAACGACAAATAAATACTTTGAATTGTCAATAATCAGTGGGCACCATTCCATAGTCAATGGAATACCGCCTGAGTTATATACAAAACCTGTTCTAAAGTTTGATTCATTATACGGAAAATTGGTGATACAATTCGATTGGAGTTTAAAAAGAGGTCCATCATTAAATTTCATATTGACAGTTTGATTCAACTTTAAATCGGAATTTGTAACAGGTGATACTTCAATACTTGGTACTGTTTCGTAATGATCAGTTGAAAATAAATTATGTAAATTTTTCTCAAAAGCATAGTTAAGTCTTATATCATCCATTAGCCTAGGCAAAAACCCGCTTTCAATATTTTTGTTTTGAATTTCCAAATATTGATCAAAAATCTTATTATTCAATCCATTATTACGGAAAAATAACTCAACATCTGGGTTAGCCATTGTGACGTCTAAATATCTCTGATATTCAACATCGATGTCTTTAAAGTCTGGGAGTTCAATCTTTGGTTTGCCCTTTTTAGGAGGACTCTTTTTTTGTTTCTTCTCTATTTTGTCCAACCTGTCTCTGGCCATGGTTTCGTTTTTGTTTTTTATTATCGAATAAAACAAATACTATTGATGTTTATTTTAGTTTAAAAATATGAGATACAAAAATTACAACACAAATTAAAGCAAAGCGCGTTTATTCTCTAAGAGCCTTATCAAGATCATCAATAAGATCTTGGACATTCTCAACACCAACACTGACTCTAAGTAAGGTCTTTCTAGCATTAGAGTCTGTGACTGCTCTCCACTCAATCAAGGATTCAACCCCACCAAGAGAAGTTGCGTGTTGAAAATACTTGAGTTTAGAAGGCAGAGATTTTGCCTTTTCTGGATTTTCAAGCTCAATGCTGAAAACTGGGGTGTGTCCACCAACCATCTGTTTGGAAACAAAATCATCCTTCTGCAAAGAAGAATGATGGATGGTAGTTAAAGATGGGTACAAGTTTTTGTTTTTGTGTAAATGCTCAACGATTTTTGTAGCACTGTCACTCTGTTGTTTAATTCTCAACTCGTAAGTTCTCAAACTTCTCAAGAGAAGATACGCTTCTAAATTGGCAATGTTGGTACCCAAATAAACTCTATCCTTAGCTAGTTGAACTTTGGCATCGTGGTCTTTCGTGATCAAACAACCTGCAAGGAGATCGGAATGACCTCCAAAATATTTGGTAGCAGAATGCATAATCATATCCACGCCAAAGTCAAATGGGTAGGATAGAGGTGGTGGAGCAAACGTTGCATCAACTAAGGTATATGCACCCAATTCTTTAGCCTTACTTACGTAATATTGGATATCATGAACATTAGAGTATGGATTTTCCGGAGTTTCAATATGAATCAGATCTCCTTTTGATAGTTGGTCCAACTGGTCTAATGAAACTATTTTGACATTATAGTTTCTATGTAAAAGATTCAAAATACCATGGCACCCGTGATAACCTTCGCCGATTGCGACGACTTTGGGATTGAAATGCATAATTGCAGCAAAGAAGGCGCTCAAACCCGAATTGTACACCACACATTCACCCCCATTGAGCTTACCTAAAATAGCTTCAACCCTCGTTGAGTTTGGATGTCCTAATCTCGAATAGATTGGGGCAGCAATAGAAGGGTCGTATTCTTCTTGAAGATATTCAGATGCGGGTCTGAGATCCTGAGGATTATCTGGGTAACGGAAGGTGGTGGTCACGTTGATTGGCGGAACCACGTCCTCGACTCTATTAAAAACTTGATCGGAATGGATAGAAGTAGTGCTAATACCAGGCATTGCTATAGTGTTTGGAATGCAATTTAGAAATAGAATGAAAACAGTAAAATCAAAATCAAAATCAAAATCAAGAATCCAAAAGAGAAATCGGGAATCTTATGCAAGACATCCAATTTTGACTTCCTTTATAGTTCAAATTCAACTCCACATCTGATAAAAAAAAAGGGAGCCACGATTTTCTGGTTAATCTCGGGGGTGGGCCTCCTAAAACGCCACAGCGAACGGGGGTGTGCAACCGACCGAGGGGTGAGCCGACCGGGGGTGTATTTTTGGAGGGGAAAAGGGGTGGGAGAGAAGGAGAGAGGGGGGGTGAGAAATGGGAATTTTGGGTTCCCAATTGGGAAATGGGGGTGCAACGAAAACAGGATTTTTTTTTTCTGAAATTTTTGAAATTTTTTTTTTTTCAGTGTTCTAGAACAGGATTGAATTATAACTTGTTAAAGAGTTTTGAAAAGTTGTTGTTGAATCTACGAAACAAATTGAAATGGCTCGTCCTCAATATAAGAATAATAAAGGATATCACAAAGGTAAGGGGAAGTCAGTGAGATCCGAACCAAAAAAAGATTTTAAAGATGCAGTTCTTGACGCTAGCAAGTTTTTAAATAAAAATGGTAACCGTAACCATAAGGAAGAAAACGAAGACGATTTTGAATTCGATGATGAAGATCTTGATTCAGATGATGCATTGGGAAGTGAAGATGATTTAGATGATTACATGGTCAAAAAAGATAAAAACGATACTCGTTCATTAAACGAATATGGTGAAGAAGAAGATGGGTGGGAGAGTGTTGATGAAGGTGAGCTTTTAACACTTTCAGAAATGTGGGATAGAGATGATAAAGATATTAAAGATGCTAATAATCAAAAGAAATCGCAATCTAAGGACCAAGAAATTGTTTTTAATGATAATGATGAAAGTGATGAAAGTGATGACAGTGAAGATGATGAATCAGGATCTTCAGAAGAAGATAGTGAGGATGATGATGAGGAGGATCCTTTTGATGAAATGAATTTATCAGAAGATGAAGATGATATCCAGTTAGGTACTGTCATAAATTCTTTAAAGTCGAAAACTCCAAAAGAAGCTAAAGTAAAAAAGATATTAATTAATGATAAAACAAACGAAAATGAATTTTTACTACCAAACCAAGGTGACTCTTTAACTTTTGACGATATGCTTGGTGGTTTGAGTGATGATGATAACGATGATAATGAAATTGATAGTAATGAAGATTTGATTCGTGATATCGCTAAACATAATAAAGCATTAAAAGAATTACAAGAATCTAACGATTTGGATAATGAAGATAAAATCATTGCAAATAATTCCGAAAATTCTCCATTTGCAATTCCTCTACCTGTTAATATTCAAAAACGTCATGAACGTCGTGCAGCTTATGAAATTCAAAAAGAACAAGTTAATCGTTGGAGAGATATCATTGCACAAAATAGGGATACAGAAATTCTTAAATTTATACCGGAAAAGGCCAAATTAGACAAAAATTCGGCATTTAAAACCGATAATGATGTCTCAATTAATGATTTTGAATCTAAATTAGATCAAATTATTGATGAAAGTAATTTGGAATCCAAGAAAACTGAAGATTTATTTGAAAATATTGAAACAGCTAAACTGTCTAAATCCGAAATGTTAAAACGTACAAATGAATTGAGACTTATGAGAGAATTGATGTACAGAGGTATGAAAGATTCCAAACGTTTAAAGAAAATTAAATCTAAAGCATATAGAAGACAATTAAGGAAAGATAAAATGAAACAACAAATGCTTATTTCTCAATCTAATCGTCAAGAAGGTATCGAAGATAGTGAAGATGAAGAAGATCAAATGTATCAACGTGCAAAGGAAAGAATGACATTAAAACATAAAAATACTTCTGCATGGGCTAAAAAAATGATTAAATCAGGAATGTCAAAAGATAAATCCAGTAGAGATGAATTAGAAGAAATGATGAAGCAAAGTGATAAATTAAAATTAAAGCAGTTGGGTAAGAAAGATGAAAACGAAAGCAGTGAAGATGAAAGGGATTTAAGTGATTTGGAACACGATATTGAAAATGTTGATGATGTTGATGATGAAAGATTGACGAAAATTGGTAAAGGTGTTTTAGCTATGGACTTTATGAAAAACGCTGAAAAAAGAGAAACATTAATTAAATTAAAAGAGATTGAAGATTTAAGGAGACATAAAAACAATGAATATAATGACCATGATGAATTTGGAAATGATGAATCTTCTGGTGTTAATGTAACTTTGAATTCTGGTAGAAGAATGTATACACCACGTGCATTAGTTGCAGCAGAAGAGTCACGTAAAATTGATGAAGAATTATTAGAAGAATTGGATGAAGATGATGCTAGATTATTAAAGAATAGATTAAGTGTTAAGGAAAGAGATTCAGTTAGATTTGTTGATCAAAAGAAGAGAAAATATGCCGAACAAGAAACCGATGAAGTTGATGAAGAATCGAATCCTTGGTTAAATGATAATAATTCTGATGACGATGATAAAAGCACTGCAGAAGATCATAAAAAATCCTCAAAGATTAAGCTTATTGATGCATCATCATCAAAATTAGATAAATCAGAAGCTAAAATTGCAAAGAAATTATCAAAGAAAACCTCAAAACTTAAGAGTAATGATCATGAAATTACTGATGTGAAAATTAAAAATGAGGAAACATTAATGATTGTTGATCCAAAGAAAAAAACGAAATCTGCTTCAAAATCAGATGATGAGTATGAAAGTGATGCAAATGATGATGATGACAATCGTATGTTTAAACAAACTGATTTAATCAAAGAAGCTTTTGCGGGTGATGATATTTTAGTCGAAGAATTTGAACAGGAGAAGCGTGAAGTTGAAGAAACAGAAGGAGATAAAGAAGTTGATTTAACTGTGCCTGGGTGGGGATCTTGGGCCGGTGCTGAAGAAGGAATTAATGATGGTTGGGGTGTTCCAAAAAATAACAAGAAGAGGAAGATTGTTAAAACTATTCAAGGTGTTGTTTCAAAGGATAAAAGATTAGATAAAGGTAAAGCCAATGTTATTATCAATGAAAGAGTAAATAAGAAAAATTCAAGATATCAAGCTGATAAAGTTCCATATCCTTATAAAACCTGGGAAGAATATGAACGTTCACTTAGAGTTCCAATGGGTAAAGAATGGACAACAACACAAACTCATCAAAGACTTACTGCACCAAAGGTTATTACCAAATTTGGTTCTGTTATTAATCCATTAAAGGCACCATTCAATGAATAAATATGATATATAAGAATTATTTTATTTTATGTTAAGTTTTTCTTTTCTAAGCTTTATAAATTAAATCTGATAAATGTTTACTGTTAATTATTTTGTCAAATCATTTTTGAATCTTGCCTGCTACACCGTCTGGATTAATATTCTTGAATGAAAAACTGTGTGCCGGGTATCGATCATTCATATCACTATTTTTGGTCTTTTAAAATTAAAATTTTTGTCCCTAATTTTCAACTCAGTTTAAGTAACAAATTAAAACAGCTCTTAGTAATTAAAATACAGTTTTAATTTTTGAAGGATTATCTTCAAAGCAAACGGTTTCAAGCATAACCATCATAAAGTTGCAGGGGAATATCTTACTACAAATTAAAGAGTTTATTTCGAAAATATTTAGTCAGCAAACACCGATTACTTATAGTAAAAAGAATTTTGTAAAACTACTTAACAAACAGTTTAAATCAGGTTTTTGGCTTTTGAATTCAAAACAGTAGCAGAATGTATATTTTTTGTGTCTTTTATTGATTGAAAATATTACAAAAAGAGGTATTGTAGAAATAGATATCCCAAATTTTTTGTAGTTCATCAAAATATTCAAGTTACGTTTGTTTTAGTTAATAGGCACATGAAGAAAGTGTTCTGACAGTATCAGAAATTAAAATGACGTTGCTACAGAGCAGACATGAAAATGAAACACGAACCGCGTTGTTGATATTTTGATTACTTTGGTGTGTTCCTTTTTAAAGACTTTTACAATGACAGTAGTGCCTGTTACATTCGAGGATATTCAAGCTTTTATAATTGAACAAGAAAGAATTATTTGTAAGCTCATTAAAAATGATGAGCCATTGCAAAGGTTGATTAAAAAAAACAAGATTAAAATAAAAAATGATGAATTAGACTCTATATTGAATGACATTAACAAACAAATCAAAAGAAAATATCGAATAGGTCTGTTTTTGAAACAATCCAGATTTCAAGCGATTCAGCAAATTATGCAATTAGAACGGGAGGGAAAACATAATAAAATTGATAAATTAAAGGATATGAATAAATTATTAAAATTATTTGATGAAAATATCAAACATTTAGGTGAAGATGATGCTGTATTTGAAACTATAAAGGAATTACCAGATTCAAATTTTTTGGGAACGAATGACATTGATTTGATTGAAAATTATGACAAAATACGAGATAACTTGGTATTAAATGTTCGAAAGATTTATAAATTAAATAAAGATATAAGAGATTTGAGAAAACTTGAAGAAAATGTGGTTGGTACGCTCAAGACGACAGGGAATACTGGTAATGGTGATGTTACTAATATAGATGAAAATTCAGACAATAATGTTGAAAATAGAATTAATGAAGAGATAAAAAGAATGAAATATTTGTTAGCACAAATTAAATAAAGGTGTAAAAACTAAAATGATATGTAAGTTTTAGAAGATTTTGAAATTTTTGAATTATATAAGAATAATAAACATTGTGTATATACTTAATATGAAATCAAACCAACACGTTTAATCGAATAAACCGAAACCCATGTCATCATCGGATTCTTCCTTTTCTTCAACAGCTTCTTCAGCAGCTTCTTCAGTTGCACCTGCAGCTGCACCAGCGGATGCTGCACCAGCAGAAGAACCAGCAGAAATAGAAGCTAACTTGGTTGCACCTTCTGCAATTAATTCATCGACGGACTTACCTTCTAAGGAAGCTAACAATAAATCAATGTTAGATTGTTCAACTTCAGAACCAACGGATTCTAAAAGAGTCTTGATGTCAGAAGCAGATGGGGATGCGTTACCACCTTGTTGTAATAATAAATATGCAGCTAAGTACTTCATTATGTTATAGAATAATCACGTTTAAGCCAATTATGAGCAGACTATCCCTTGAACTTAAAAAGAATATTAATGTAATACAAATGAACACCTACAGTTCAACACTCTCGCACTGAAAAAAATCCTGTTGAAATTTTCGAGAAAGTGAAAAAATTTTAAACCGAGATTTGAGGGTTTTTGAGGGTTTCTGCCTCAAAGCCAAAAATTGGGCAAAATGCCCCAAACCCTGTTCAGAAGCACGTGATGCTGTCAAGCGCGGTTAATTCCAAAAGTTACCTATTCTGGTAATTATCATAAAGTAGGTAATGCATCAGTTACTGAAATATTTAGATAGAGTCATATCTTTTCTTTCAAGATACAGGTATCATGGTGAAAGAGAAGAACATACTCAGAGAGTCACTTATTGAAGTATTTCTTGGGTCGGTCTCTGGTGCAGTGGGGAAAATTGTAGAGTTCCCATTTGACACTATAAAAGTTCGACTTCAATATTCTCAATCCCTACCCAACCCTATATATAAATCTGCTTTTCATGCTATTAAGAAGACATATCATGACGAAGGGATAGTAAGAGGATTTTATAAAGGTATGAAAGCACCACTTTTTGGTGCTGCAATGGAAGCTTCCTGTTTATTTTTCAGCTATAATTTAGCCCAAGATTTTATTAGATTGTGTCAAGGTAAAAATTTAAATGCCGAATTGGAAATACCTGAAAAATTAGTTTGTGGTGCAATTAGTGGTATTTGTACCTCTTTTATTTTAACTCCAATTGAATTACTCAAATGTAAATTTCAAGTTGAAAATTTGAAAAATTTAAATAATAAAAATAATCAGAATTCAATTTTTAAAATTGCTAGAACATTATATAAACAGGATGGTATTAAGAGTTTATTTAAAGGTCAAATGGCTACTTTGGTGCGTGAATGTGGTGGTTCTATGGCTTGGTTTGGAAATTACGAAATTGTTTTAAAGTATTTTGCAAATAAATCTGATGATCCGAAAAATTATAAACACAAAGTTCATGAATTGATGATTGCAGGAGCTTCTGCTGGTATCGGATATAATTGTACATTATTCCCAGTTGATACTGTTAAATCAATCATGCAAGCTAATGATCAGCCTAATATATCGTTTATGAAAGTTACAAAGCAAGTCTTTAAAACTAAAGGTATTCGAGGTTTTTACTCAGGTATGGGTGTTACAATGATTAAAACTATCCCTACTTCTGGTTTGATGTTTCTAGTCTATGAAAAGTTAAAAGAAATAATATCTTAGAAATTATTTTTTTTAAATTTTACGTGTATATATTATTATTTATATATTTATAAATGTTATGCACTTTTGTGCATTGCATGACCCTTTTATAGAATTTAATTTATTTCTTTAATTTTAAAGTTAATGATTTAAACCTAGGATCTTTCAAAATTCTAGATACATTTTGCAATTGTGAATTACATGAGATGATGGCTGATCCCACAACTGATACCATTTCCTCTTTAAAATAAAAGATTAACCCTGCACTAGCAACACTTTGTAGTAGTTTTGCATTAAGACCACCATAAAGTGATTTAACTCCTTCCTTTTTAAGAATTGAACATAAAACTTTGAAACTATTTTCTTGCTCTGAATTAATATTTAAATGCATTCTAGAACGAATAGTATAATAAGGATAAGTCAACAAAATTGCAACTAGTTTACCAAATGATCCTAAAATTAAAGCTTCAAAAGAAGAAATCTTTCTTCCTTTACGAATTTTGACAAGCATATTCTTTAGTTGTTCAAAAACTGTAAACTGGATCATTGAAGATGAAACTAAAATTAATGCAGGTCCAAGACCAGAGAACAGACCACTCATCCCTTCATTTTTATAAATATCATACATTACTTTAAAAGTATTTTGCTTAGAAATATCAGTCTCTTCAGGATCTTGTTCGGGGTTCTTTCTTACTGTCATTCTTGTATTAGCAACCCAGATAGGATTGGTAACAACTCTTGAAACAATACCCGCAGCCAAACCAGTAATTAAGCTATCTTTTATATCTAAGCCAGCACCAGATTTACTGAGTTTTTTGAGATAGTTTCCCACTAAATTATAAATATAATAATAAGTGAAATTTACTGCAACTATACCAACAAGAGCAGATTCTAAACCGGAATAAAATTTCTTTGAATGTTGAATCAAAAATTTCAAACGATCAAGTATTTTCTTCAGAATTATACTCATTTTTGACTCTAAAGTCTTTGGCTTTATTTCTTCAGATGGTTTTTCCGCTGTTTTTTGTTCATCCTGTTTTTTCTCATCCTGTTCCTCTTTAATTTCGACGTTACTAAACTCGGTGGTTGTTTTTGTCTGTGCATTGGTACTCAGGGTCACCAATGGATATGTAACTGTCATAGAAACAAGCCCTGAAAGGCCCCCTGATATTGCATGTGAGATACTTTTGTCTGACATTATGTTCTAATGTTTGCAATGACTCTTTTCTTTAACAAACAATATCATGTACCACCATCAACAGAGCAACTTTACTTTTGCAAGCACTTGAAGATAACGGCGCATGTAGTTTCCTATTTTGGTAACAACGCGTGAAAATGTCGTGGCTCAGTTTTTCCTTCACTTTCGCTTTTTTACTGGCATGTTTTATAATTTTGAAGCTTAGCTATTGTAGAGACGGGTTTATTTTCGAACAACTAACACCAACTAACACCAACATACAGGCTAGCAATGGTTGCTACATCTTCAGTTCCACCATTAAAAAAGTTTTGGAAGCAAGCAGCATTTTTAGGGTTTATTGCAATGTTTGCAGCATATTCCGTCAAGCAAAATGTCACCATTCGTCGTAAGAAACAATTTGTTAAAGAAGCATCATCTTATGATTCCTTAATGCAGGAAAGAGTTAGAGAAAGGTCGGGTGATTCCATATCAACAGTCAAACCCGGTTTTCCTATTGACGATGGTATTGAAAGATATAAAAGAAAAAGTGAGTATGAAGGCGCTGGTTTAAGTCATAGATCAAGAAGAACTGGCGATAAATTCACCTGGTCTCACTTCTTTACTGATTATTCACAGGAAGATAGAAATGATCCAAAAAAATAATAGTTATAGCTATATTTCAACTTTCCTCTTATATTCTTGTAAATACTGTATAACACATAAGTAATTAAAGCATTTTGAAAAACGTTTTTAAATAATAAAATAGACTAAACAAAATAAGAATTATACAAAATAATGAAAATGAAATAATACATGTTCTCGCAGTTACCTCAAAAATCTGTTAACATGGGAATTGAAATAATATGAGCTCATTTGTCATTAGATGCAAAATAATCAGCCATTTCTTGGTCTAATTCTTCAATAGTCTTCTTTTTCTTTGGTTGTTTCTTTGGTGCAGCGTTTCTTGTCTTTGCTACAACCTTACTTGGTTTAACTGGTCTACCTTTGACTGCATTAGTTCTAATGTTCTTTGCAGTTTGTGCTCTGTTCCTTAAAGCATCAGGTTTCACTTTTTGAACATTTGGTTGAATTCTTGCAGCAAGTGGAACTCTAGTAGTATCGACAATTAATTCAAGTTTTAAGGTAGAACGACCATTGTCAATTGGAGAATTATTATATTTTTGAACAGCTCTGTGTGCAGCTGCCGCATTTTTGAAAATAACAGTAGCAACACCTGTTGATTTACCTTGAGCGTTGAATGAAACAATAACTTTTGAAACACCACCAACAGATTGATTGAAGAATTCCTAAAATGAGAAAAAAGGATAATTTAAGTTAGTAAAATGTTGGAAATTAACTACATATCTTTGAAAGATATTAACATTCCCATTAACTTTTAAAAAAACAGTAAAGAGTCAAAATAATTGATTAAATCTTTTGAATATTGATTTAGATGGCTAATAACTTAGATAATACCACTGGAGATTTCACTTATGGATATTGATATTGATATTGGTATTGATATTGATATTGATATTGGTATTGGTATTGGTATTGATATTGATATTGATGTGTATAAATGAAATAGAATAACATATTTCTTAAACTTTTTTCAAAACTTTCACAGTCTAAATTCTTGAATAATGTAATAGACTTTCTAAATTCCTTCTTAGAAACGGTCTTCTTTAAACACAAAAATATTAATTGTCAGATTCAATGTGACATCTGTAAATTCCACAATTTACAAATGAATTAGCACTTCAAGCTTTCACATTTTAGAAAAACTTAACTCCTCAAAATTAAATATTTATAGTGCCTGGTCAAAAACAATGTATTCAAGAAAGTGAGATTGCTGAGGTGCTATTCCAAATTGAATTCAAAGCCAATTAGTTGGTTTAAAAATCCATTAAAAAGGGGGAACACAAAAAAAATAACCTTTAAATATGAAAAAGCAAAGCGTCATAAAGTTCCAAACACAAGAATAATATCAGACTAATTATCATTATCGTTATCAAAATATCCAGATGGGAAATGAAGGCTGACAGAATGATAAAATCGGCTTCATTATCACTATCATAGCTCCAGCTTAAATGTAACACCTGCTTGAACTAAAATAAAAACAAATTATCCTATAATTTGTTTTCATTTTAAAAATTCAAAGCTATGGGCAGGAAATCTGAAATTCAAATTAGACCAAACATTTAATCAACAAATAAAAGATAATTATTTATCAATGTTTCAACGACTTCGTGTCAGAAAAAAAGCTTAGCATAAGCTAAAAAATGGGACGGCGAACAGAAAAAAAAATTAACATACTTTAATAGCATCATGGTTAATATCTCTTGGTAATCCAGAAACAATAACTTTAGTTGCAACGTCTAAGGAGGCAGCGTGAATAGATTTTATCGAGTTGACATTGTTAATTCTGGTTCTTGCAATAGCTGCAACCTTTTTACTAGCAGCAGGACCTGTTGGTCTCTTTTTTAAAGCATGTGGTTTGTTTGCTATATTCTTTGATGCTAATTGGGGCTTCTTTGAACCTTTTAAATTACGTCTAGCAGGCTTTCTACCGGACTTGTTGTTTTGGGAAATAATAGCATCTAGGGACTGTTCTAAAGCGGACATTTGGGGATCTGTGGTTTTTGAAATATATCTTGTTGATATTGGAATAAGATATGGGATGTTGCTTTTTGGAACATACAAAGTTGCCACTCAAGTTCAACAATAGATAGATATCTGAGTTTTCGCGATGCATTTCTTTGTGGGCCGGGTAAGACCATCTTGTGACACAAATATTTGTCGCAGGATCCACATGAAACCTTCAAGTGCCGAAGCTTTAGGTTTTAATGATGTTAACTATATCGGTTATTAGTAAGTGTATGCAAAGTGATGTTTTGGTTTAGCATCAAGTGTGTATATAAATTTTTTCTTCAATAAATAGGGCAGTAGAGATTTATGTTACAAATTAAAAGATGGATGTGATTTATAAAAAATGTGGGTATTAAAAATACAAAAAAATTAGTGAATATGTTCTTTAGGTATAATAAACTAGTTACCAACCATTTTGTGGAATCTCCATGGAACATCAAGCTTATCTAAAATAACTTCGATTAATCTTGGGACTGTAGTATCGTTACCGAATTTTTCTAGTGCATCATTTAACTCTTGTGGAGTATTGACTTTGGCGGTTTTGGCATCCTTTGCACCAAAGGTTTGAAAGATCTCAGTCCATTTCCAATCTGGTCTTATATCGTTATACTCTCTTTCTGCACCTTTGATTATTCTTTCAACGGTATAACCATTGTTGTTTAATAAGATAACTAATGGTTTAACAACGGATGCTCTATTGAAATTACTTAATTCTTGAATAGTCATTTGGGCTGCACCATCACCTTCAATCAGGATCAATCTAGAATCTTTGTTCATTTCAGATAATGCTACCGAAACACCAAAAGAACATGGTAATGCCATACCGATAGATAAATAATAATGTTGACCAATGACTTTGACATTTTCTGGCATTTGAATATCCGGTAAACCAAACATCATAGAGCAAGTTTCAGTAACAATGACATCGTTTGGTCTGAAAAATGATTGAAGACTTTCAAGCATATAAGTTTGGGAAATAGGAGTATTAGAAGGGATTTGTTCGATTTTGTTAACAATATTTGGAATTGTGAAAGTTGGTAATTGTTCAACTAATTGTATATTTTTTAATATTTCTGGAATAACATCTTCGAATGAAACACCTTCAAACACTTGAGAACCAATTTTGATATATTCTGGGTTAAGTAAAACAATGGATTCTGGATTAATATCATTGTACAAAGACCAATGACCAGAGTTTATTTCATTGTAATAGTCACCAAATTGAATCAAGCAATCGGTGTTCTTAGCATAAGCTCTAACCATTTTATTTGATTCGTCACCATTATAATCACCAATGTAATATGATTTAGATTCATTCAAGAGAGTCTTACCCATGTGAGTGTTAGACGAAGGGACTTTCAAAATGTCGACAATTTGTTGAACTTGAGATGTTAAACCGTATCTATCACTCAAGACATCACAAAGAGCAAGTGGGTTCTTTGAGTTTAATAACTTTTCAGTAATTTGAGTTGCAATAGATTCGATGACTGCTGGGGAAACAGATGGATATCTAGTTGTTAATTGGGAAGCAGAGACATTGTTTAAATTAGAAGCCTCGATATTATTATTCACAATATCACATGGAATGAACAAATAACCCGGTTTTTTGGTGGCTAAAATGGTTCTGAACAAATCATCAATATCATCTGCTGCGTTTGATAAATCATCTGTTAGAGATAAAACTTTGCAAGAGACATTGGTTGCCATTTGTTCGTAGACGTAATGGTTGGTTTTGTCAGATGACTTAACACCGTTAATGACATGATGGTAATGTGCTCCACTTTGCTTGATAGCGTGTGGGGTGGTACCAACAATATGTAAAATTGGAACATGTTCTGCAAAAGCACCTGCAATACCGTTCATGGCACTCAATTCCCCGACACCTTGAGTGGTTAATAAGACACCAAACTTGTCTGAACCAATAGTACGTGAGTATCCGTCTGCAGCATATGCGGAATTCAACTCGTTACAACAACCGACCCAGTTTAAAGTTGGGACAGAGTAGATATGTTCAAGAAATGACAGGTTGTAATCTCCTGGCACACCGAAAATGTTGTGAATGCCTAAAGATTCGATTCTACGGAAAATGTATTCCGACACTGGAATTTCATAATGATTGTGGGTTGTTTCTAAACTAACGGGAGCCATTTTTTATGATATGTTTATTTATACTCGTGTATTATCCAAGCTTAACTTGTTTTATATAGTTTATTTATATAGCAAAAAAATAAAAATCTACAAAAGGTTTCAACAGCTACACAAATACAGAACTCCAGCAAACAAAAAAGACAAGATCCTTACTATTTAAACTACTTCTGTTTTGTCTGGCTTTCTACACCAATACCTTCCATACACTTCAATCTAAACATTCCTTCTCAACCGGCCAATTCCAAAATCAGAGTCCTCTTTAGATGCCCTCGGCAAACCTCCTGAGATCGCGGCTCAGCCGCAAAAATCTCACCGAGAACCGCCGTTTTTGTCTGTGCCGAGACGCTGCAACGGTTAACCAAGGACGTGGCTACCCGCTAACCGTGTTAACCGCAGCATCCAGTTTACTCATTTCGTAGGTGGGTGGAGGAAGCATCTCGGATGCAGAACCTTGGACAGACGTGGAGATGGGCACAGCCATACCCAGAAGAAAATCAGGTGTAGAAGCGGTTCGATATTCAACACATTTACTGTGGAACCCGCCATCAGTGAGTTTCCAGATAAAGATCAATTCGACTTTACACTGGAACCAACCCTGCACATTGCCGGTACACATTATAGTCTTTTCTCCTAAGATGTCCATGAGCGATTGGTTGATGTCTATATCTGCCTTTTGGGCCAAGATGTCAATAGGCACCTCCATCTTGTAGAGCCGATGATCCTTGTCGTAGTGGAAATCTTTAATATCCATTTTCAAATCAGTGAAGTTGATTTTTACCAAGGGCTCGATTGTGCTCTCTCTCATGATGTATGGATTGTATTGTAAAGTTAAGAGGTTTTTTGTTTCCACTCGTAGAGATTCAATTTGAAACAGGCCTAGATTGGTGCTTTGTTCATTTAAAACAAAATCGGTCGTTTGGTTTGACTCGATGCCCACGCTTCTCAAATCGCTCACCAGCTCAAGTGAGATCTGACTGCTAAAAGGCTCTGCTAAATCAAAAGTGGAGCCAGTACAGAATTCTAAAGTTATAGGTATGCTTTTTGTGTTGTTGGAATAATTTTCGGATTTATAGTTCGTATTCCAAAACTGTCTGATAAATTTGGTTTTTGAGTGGTTCCTATTCATAGAAGTTGGTATTAAAGCACTGGTTTCTTTATCAAAATAAAACTTTTTCAATTTATTCTTGAATATTTCAGATTTTGTGTATTTCAGAGTGTAGACGCTCTTGGGGATACACGGATCAATTCCCGATTGATATGATATTGGGATGGAAAAATTGGTGTGCCTATTTGGTTTGTTGGTGAATTTTCCATGTTTGTAAACGTCGACATAGACCTCGTAAATGACGGTGATATCTCCATCAATATTGCCATAGTTTTTGAACGAGCTAGGTAGATAGACATCCGGCGGGAACTCAAACTCAAATTGATATTCCAAATGATCCCCTTCCTTGAAGACAAAAAGAGGGACATTATTATTGTTTTTATTGTTACTGTCCTTGAGTTTATTATTGCACGCTACACTGGCTAGTGGGATATCTTTGCGTACATTAAAAAAGTCGACTCTTTTGGTAATCAACTGCCTATTGATCACTGAGGTTTGAAGACTACCTAAGTTCAGATCCGTTGCATAGTACATTAAATCACCATATCCAAGTAAGCCACAATAAATGTTGGATATTTTTTTCACTTGTTCATCAAATTGAATAGTTACTACTCCTTTAACATTGGGTTCAAGAGAAGAATATTTATTGTATTTAGGTACCTTATCTAACTCAATCTTGATGTTAATACCTTTAGAAAACCACTTGCTCATATTTGAAGATCAAAAAATGATGTTATTTTCTTATGTGCTTGTATAAATAAAAGATGTAGGAGTTCACAACTGAATAACATGGCTGTTTTTTATATAGATCTCTTATCAAGATCAGAAAACGAGTCTGTTCCGAGGGCTTAGCCCCTACTGAGTTTCTGCGTAGCATCTGCGCGAAATGAAAAGCGCAGATTTAAGCCTCTCGCTTGTCTTTTCAACTATACTGAAAAAGGAAACATTAACCAATAACTGATGTCTAAGCTTAAAGCCTGTTTTTTGTCTCATATTCATGAACAAATTTTTGTGATTATATGCAATATTTAGAGTGTATGTTACAATTGACTTTGTTGGTTAGCAGCGTAAAGAAAGCCTTTAAGGCGTTAAAAACATGAAGTAATTTAAAATGCTAGATAAAAGACAATCTATGGTTTAAAAAAATGGACATCCGCCACTTAAACACATTACTGTCTCATGTTTTGAAGGTTTTTGGACATAATACAGTTTTAAGTAGATTTTTCTTTTTTATTTTCGTAAAAATGCCTTTGATAAATTAAGATTTCAATCTCGCTTCTTTCCTCAAGAACACATACATCTCGACATATTTGAATAACAACCTAAATCTTTTTAAAATTAAAATAAAACAGGATTTTTGTTGTACAAAAGTGAATAAAATTAGCAAGTAGACACTTTGCAGTCCTTGATGTCTTTTTATAACAAAAATATTTTTTCAGATTTTAAAAATTGAACAAAATGCACAAAAAAGAGATTTTTGTAGTCCGATGATTCGAGTTTGTGAAACATTTGTTTAGTTTATAATATTATCGCTATTAAAATGTATATTTTTTATCTAGCCCCAGGTATGCATAGGGGAGACGTCCCTCCTTATATAGACCTATTTATCGTTAGTTAAGTTTGTGATAGAGGATTGAGTCATTATGCAATGGCTTAGACAAGTTACTGGTTTGAATCAGCATTATTCAATAACACAGTATACTCCATATTAACAGAATGTGCATTGTTTTTTGAATTTATGAGAGAGCACTTTAATATTTTATATATTAATGCTCTTATGTTCGATCATAATGCTGTTGAATATAAAACGTATGTTTATCATAGAACAATATAGACGTCATGACATGACGAATTAATAACGCTATTATGCAAGGGTCATGTCGTAATGATGTATATATTTATAGTAATCTCGGCAAACTATACGTAGTTCTATATAAGGAGGGGTATCCCACCTAGACATACATAAGTTTAGATATATAAAATATATAGTCTTTTAACATCGACAATATTATAAAGAATGGATATTTTACACACTAGACTCATTGGAGCACAACAAATGCAAAACTACCTTTGGAACAGAATGCTTTTTTGCAAATTGGAGTAGGACTATGGTGTATAGTTTGAACTACCTGGATAAATATGAACTAATAACAAAGCGTTAGACCAAAGGTATTTTAAATATTATAATTTTATTTTGTAATTTATCCACCCCAAAACATTTTCCACTTTTCTCAAACATTTACATATTCATTAAACTGCCTCACTTTTTTAATTTAAGAAAACCCTCTGTAGCTCAGTTGGAAGAGCGCGAGACTGTAATAGGATTTCTAGTAAAATAGAAATATAAGACATCTTGAGGTCTCTGGTTCGATCCCGGACGGAGGGAGTTTATTTTTTATTTACTTTACTGAATTAAAATTATAATATTTTTTTTGTGAGAAAATTTTTTTGAGTTTTAGATTTTTTTTTCAACTGTTAAGAAAGAACTTTTTTTTCATCGATATTAAAAGGCAGCAATCTATATAACAATGGATACTGCTAAACTTGATCTAGCTTCTTTGAAGAATAAAGTTTCAAGTGCTTTATCCAACAAGAATAAAGAGATTAATAACAAGAATTCTCAAAAGAATCAAAAGAATCAAAAGAATCAAAAGAACCAACATAGTAATGATAAAAAAGATTTGAAGAATAAAAATTCAAACACCAATTTCAAGAAAAACTCTCATAGTAATCAAAAGGACAATAAAAACAAATATGAAAACCAAAATACTCAGAGGCCATCTGAAAGTAGCAAAGTTGATAAAACTGCGTTACGTCGTGAAGCTTTAGAAATGGGTGCAACAGAGGAAGATCTTAAATTAGTTGAAGAACTCAGTGCCGATGATGATGAAAGTGAGCAAGAATTTGCCGATGATAATGATAATAAGGGATTCAACAAAAATGAATTAACTGATTTTATGAAATCTATTGGTTTAGTTAACAATAAAGTTGAGAATATTGTCACAGATGAAGAAGAAGTTGAATTAGTTGACAAGGAAGCTGAAATTGAATCTAAATCTGAATCCGAATCTGACTCCGAATCTGAATCTGAATCTGAATCTGAGTCTGAGTCTGAGTCTGAGTCTGAATCTGAGTCTGAGTCTGAATCTCAATCTGAAGAACCAGAAAAATCTCAAGCAGAACCAGAAGTAGAAGAAAAACTAGAAATCAAAGAGGAAGAAAAAGAAGTTAAAGCCAAGGAAGAAAATAAAACTAAGAATTCAGATAAAGTTGTTAACCTTCAGTCTGTTATTTCTGATAGACTTACCGTTGAGCCAAGAAATGATTGGTATAATGTGCCACTGAATGTCGATAGTTCATCTGCTGATAGATTCATGAAACCACAAGATATTGACCAACTTTATCAAAAGGCAAAAGCCTTATTAGATGAAGAAAATAAGATTTATGATGAAGAATTCAATAAATCGTCTTCTCAAAAAAGGTTCTTGTCTCAAATTTTGACTGGTGGTACTTTGTCCGATAAAATTTCTGCTTTAACTTTATTGGTTCAAGAAGCTCCATTGCATAACTTAAGAGCACTTGATAACTTGTTTAATATGTGCCAAAAGAAATCCAGAACTGCTGCCATGCAATGTGTTGATGCAGTGGTCGATTTATTAGTTAACACCATTTTACCAGGTGACAGAAAATTAAAACCATTTAAGAAGCAACCTCTAAGCATGAATCTTACTAATGAACAATTGATTTTAATGTATTTTGAGGACCATTTAAAAACTTTGTATTTCCAATTTATCGGTTTATTGGAAAAACTTTCACATGATTCAATTTTATATGTTAGAATGAAGGTTGTTAGTCACATTTTTTCTCTTTTAAAGGCAAAGCCAGAACAAGAAGCAAATTTATTAAGATTAGGTGTCAACAAGTTAGGTGATATTGATAATAAGGTTTCCTCTAAAACTTCATATCAAATCTTACTTGTGGAACAAGAACATCCAGCTATGAAGCAAGTTATCTGTGAATCTGTGATTGATGTTGTTTTCAGATCAAATAATGACCATCATGCACTTTATTATTCAATCAATACATTGAATCAAACTATTTTGACTAGAAAAGATGAAAATTTAGCAAACAAACTAGTTGATGCATATTTTGCTCTTTTTGAAAAGTTATTAATCAAAACTGATGATGAAAATGTTGGTAAATTTCAAGAATCTGAACATCAAAAAGAAGGTAGAAGAAAGCAAAAGGTGAAGAGAGGTAAGAAAGGTGGTAAATCTGTTAAGAATGTAAAGGGTGAAAATGAAATTATTGAAGAAAAGAACTCTAAAATGTTTGCAGCTATTTTAACGGGTTTAAACCGTGCTTTCCCATTCTCCAATTTCCCAATGAACATTTTTGAAAACCATTTGAATATTCTCTATAAAATCACCCATAGTTTAAATTTCAACACCTCAGTTCAAGCATTAATTTTAATTCAAACTATTACAAACAAATTTTCTGATGATAAGCATAAGGATAGATATTTTAGAACGTTATATGAATCTTTATGGGATGAAAGACTTTTAAATTCTTCTAAACAAGGTATTTATTTAAATCTTTTATACAAATCGCTGAAAGGTGATGATAAGATAGAAAGAGTTTTAGCTTTTGTCAAAAGAATATCTCAAATTTGTTTAAGTTGGTTAAATATTGGTACAGTTTCTGGTATGCTTTTCCTTTTAATTCAATTAGAAAGAGAGATCCCTCAAATTAGAAATTTATTTTTAAATACACCAATGGACGATGAAATTACTAGGAAATTAGATCAAGAAGAATCATTAGAGGAAATCACCGAAGAATTGAAAGAAGAACGTATATATGATCCAAAGAAAAGGGATCCCCAATTTGCTAATGCAGATAAATCTTCAATCTGGGAAATTGAATATTTTACAAACCATTACCACCCAACTGTGCAAACATATGCTGAAAACTTGATGAGATTTGATGAATTAAGTAAAGCTGAAAGAAAGAATATTACTAAACCTGACTTGGGTTTATACACACTAGCACATTTCCTTGATAGATTTGTTTACAAGAAGGCTAAGAGCAAGGCCAACTTGAAAGGTTCATCTATTATGCAACCTTTAGGTGGTGCTCACACTGGTAATTTATTAGTTCGTGCGACCGGTATTGAGAGCAACGATATTCCTGCAAATACCGAAGACTGGCTTTCTAAAAAAGCCAATCAAATTAAACCAGAAGACAACTTTTTCTATCAATATTTCAGTACAAAGCAAGAAAAGGTTATGCGTTCTAAATTTGATAAAGAAATGGACGACAAGGCAAAGAATGAAGATGACGATGAAGAATCTGATTTGGATGATGATACTGTTTGGAATGCATTAGTTGCAAGTAACCCAAATATTGAAGGAGATGACGAAGAAGACGATTTAGATGATGAATTATCCGATTTAGATATGTCTGATTTCTCTGATGACGAAGATGAGGACGAAATTAACGAAGCCCTTGAAAAACAGAATTCTGAATTTGAAGAAGAAGAAGAAGAAGAAGACGACGAAGAGGAGGAAGAAGGAGGCTTGGTTAGGTTACAGACTATTGAGGATTTGGAAGGTGAAGATTCTAATGAAGAAACCACTGAATCCAAGGAAGATACCAACATATCATCTGACGGTGAGGATGTCAATGCTTTACTTGAAGATGACGGTAGTGATTTCTATAACAGTGATGAAGAACGTGAACCAGAAAATGAACTTAAGAAATCATCCAAGAAGAGAGGAGCTGAATCTTCTGATAAGAAGAGTAAGAGAATCAAGTTCTCTTCCTTACCTACTTTTGCTGCAGCAGAAGATTACGCACAATATCTTCAATCATCTGACGAGGAATAACTCCTGTCATAACTGTATATATTGTATAATCTCCATATTTTAACTTTAAAAAATGGTTTAATTTTATATTTCAAGAAATAGAGACGCGCTACTGGCGTAAAGAAAAATCACCAAACGTAAACAACAGGACGCGTCGTAGCAAGCTCCTTTAGGAATTTACAGTAAGTAAGAAGTACAGGATTTTAATATTGGTTCTATATATCATGAAATTCATCATCATATTTTTTTTTAGTTTGGGGTTAAAGTTTCTATCTATCGATATCGTTTTCTACAACAGAAGTTTTTATTTTTAAATTTGGGAAAATCAATCAAAATAGTATTAGTATTTCCTAACAAAGAGAGAAAAATGAAGTTATCCGATTTACCGGACATAAACCACCGTGCTAATAATGGTTACAACTCTGACGCTACTGTTGATGAAGATGTAAATGACCAGTCATACAACAATAATAAGAGAGCTTTAAACATCAATTTTGAAAATGGGCCTTTAAAAAGGCCAAGGTCTAGCACTCAATGGCCTGATAGCGTGCAAAAAGCATTTGAGGAAGCAATTATCATTATTCCTAAAAAATCAGTTAAAAATATTAAAATTAATGGTTTAATCCAAGGACGAAACCAATTCATTAGCATGTATATCAAAAGTAAAACTGGGATTTTAAGAACGTCAAAACAAATCTCCTCTCACATGCAAGGATTGTGTTCATCAAAAAAACATTATCACTTGAAAAATATTCTTGTGAATGGTCCAGGTGAAACCAAGGAAATATGCGATAGGTTTAAAGCCATATTCACCGAGATATCTAGGAATACCATAAATCCTACAGATTTCACAGTTAACACAGTCAAAAGTATGGGAGATCAATATTCAACAATGTCTGATAATATAAGAACATTTGATAATTCAATGACAAACTTAACAGACATTCCAATTAATGTAATTGTTAAAAAGTTTGATATGTGTTATGTAAATTTTAATGTTCTCACAGACTCCCATGTTTTTTCTAAAATTAATACTTGTTTCTTGAATTCTACCATTCCAGAAATAACGTCTTCTAGAGATATTATAAGCCGTGCTTATTTTAATGCATGCAATGCTTTGGATATTAAGAAATCCGAGAATGAAGTTGCTGTTAAAATACCATTTGTTATTGGAAATGTGTCTATTGCGATGCCATGTTTGAAAAGTGATTTAACTACTGGAAGTTATAATTTTACAGCTAAGGTTGCGCTTTCAAATTTACCAAGAGAAAACAAATTTAATGGTATAATCACGTTAATTACGTCTGATAATACAATTATCAAAGAAGATTTTAAAAAAATAGACTTCTTATCAAGTAAAAATAAAAGTGAAATGAATTTCAATCTAGATATTGCAAGTGATTATTGGAGGGAATACCTACTTGAAAAGCAAATGAAAACAAACAATCAATCAGAAATGGAAGCAGAAATGGAAGCTGAAATTGAGAAATTAAAAGTTGAACAATTTATAGTACAATACAATTCCAAGGTTGACAATATCCCAAGGTTTAATTCTCTTGTTACATCGTCTATTAGGTGTATATTTATTTGGAATTTTAATAACGCCTTAAACACAAAAGATGCTGTTACAACTATAAATAATATAACAAATATTAAAACCATTATGACTCCATTAAGATACACGCCGAATAATAAATATCCGATTTCAACAGGGGTCAAATTAGAAACTCCATTGTCCATAATTGCAGAAAGTAGACAATTAATTTCACGAAAACTTATTTATTCACAAAATTCAAATAGTTTTAATGAATCACCACTTATTTCCAGAAACACTCTGCATATTAAGGAAAAAAACAACTTAAAAAATCCATTAATTACTCCACCGCATATAACTTCAAACACCAATGCACCACCACCAAGCATTAAATTTGAAAATCACTTTTTAGAGACTGTTTCTCTTCCTGCCCATGTGCTGTTTCAAAATCAAAATTTAAATCAAAACAAAAACCAAAATACAGAGACACTACATCATATGATAAATACCGAAGGTTTATTTTCAAATTCGGAAACAGTACCATTACCTGAACAACAAAATACCCAAAAAAAGCCATTAATAAACAACAAAATACCCGTGTTCGGAGACTTGGAGGAGTCAAATAAAGAAAATCAGTCATTTGAAATGTTTGAGCAATCCTTAGAAGATTATAAAAATATTTTCTTTGATCCTAATTTAAATGTGTATGATTTTATATAAATTTAAACATTTGACCACATTGATTTTGTGAAAGAATCAATTTGATCTATTGAATCATTAATTTTTTCTAAATCACGTAAAATATCTTTCTTCCGTTGTTCCATTACTTTAAAACCTTCATTGTTATTTATGTCAAAAAAATCAACCAAACCATTTCTTTTCTTTTCTAAGTCATTCACTATGTTATCATCATCATTACAATTAATATTAACATCAGTACCAACATCAATATCAGCATCATTATCAGTCACGGTATCAGCATTAATATCAATATCAGCATCAGTAACATTATTGGTACCAGTAACACCAATATTTTTATCAGCCAATTGTGCCTTTTTAGAATCTATAGACTCTTGAGTATTTGCAGTTGAATTATTTGAGGTAGTATTATCATTCCCGTGATCATTTAAATTATCCCAAATCTTAAAAAATTCGTCAAAAGAATTTTCAGTTAACTTAACCATATCTATTAGTAAACCTAGTTGAGAGAATTTTAAATTTTCTAAGTTTTTTGAATAATCTACTGAAAAGAAATTTAAATTTTGTAATTTTGAAACTTCATTTATTATTTGTAAATCTTTATATTGTCTTTCATTTTGCATCGCCATTGACCATGAAGTCTTAAGTTTATCACCAGGTTTCGATTTAATGTTTGACATATAATCGTATGAGTATGTTTCACTTATTAAATCTCTATTTGTATTATCTTCTTTATCATAATAATAATCGTCATCATCGTACTCATAATCGTCATCATCATCGTCATCATGATCATGATCATGATCATTATTTTTATAATCGTTATCTTTATTCTCATCATGATAATTTTCATTTTTATCACTTTTTTTCCCTTTATGATGTTCATAACCATAATCATGATTATGATCATTCAAAAAAGTATCAGTTTTTAAATTTTTATGATCAGGTTCAACTGGGTGTGTGTTCAAAGATTTTAGTGTTCTAATTTTGTTTGAGCTGCTAAACGATTTTTGTAATGAACTTTTAGTTGACTGTCTCGGATTTGGGGGTCGTTGATTATCAAAATCAAATTGCTTTGACTTGGACGATGCATGATGGGATGCTGTAAAAGATGGTAAATTTGAATGATTTATATTTGATGGCGGTAACGAGTTTTGTAAAGATATTACAGCTGATGATTCATCTGAGTTATAAATTGAATCTAATTCCGAATCTAGTGCATTGAGATCAATATTAGAATCGACATCGGCAATTGAGCTAGTTTCCATTATTTTAATACCAACTACACCCACTTTAAACGAAGGTGTGCTCTATATTATATATATATATATATATATATATGATATTTCAATTCAATAACTAATATGGTGTTTCAGGACCTTGATTGCATATTAATCTAAAATGCGAATATAAAAAAAATGAAAATAAAGATATTCTGTTTACCATGTAAAGAACCAAAAAAAAAAGAAAAAAAAAAGAAGAGCAATGGCTGCTGATCCAAAAAATAGGGATAAGTTAAACCTTTGAAATGAAAAAATGATGATTAATTATAATAATTAGCAATTTGAGATCAATTATATAAAAGATATAAAAATAGTTTTTTTTATTTATAAAAACATATTCATAACGTTCAATTAGATTAAATTAAAGTAATTTAAGCTTGGTTGAGTAAAGCATCTCTCTTTTCAGCTAATCTTGCAGCTCTTCTTTCTCTTGCAGCTCTGTTTCTAGTTCTTCTAGCTTCTGCTTCTTCCTTTAATGCCTTTTCTCTTGCAGCTTCTGCCTTTGCTTGAATAACGTGTTCAACTAAAGCTCTCTTGTGCTTGAAAGCATTACCCTTAGCGGACTTGTATAAAGTATGGTATAAGTGTCTGTCAATCTTACCTGCAGCTCTGTACTTAGCTAACAGTCTTCTTAAAACTCTTAATCTTCTCATCCATAAAACTTGAGTTGGCATTCTTGCGTTAGCAGTACCCTTTCTCTTACCGTAACCCATGTGTCTACCACCTCTCTTGGATTCAGCTAAAGCTCTTGCGTGAGCTCTAGAGTGAACAGTAGTTGGCTTCTTAACAATGGTACCATTCTTGTATAACTTTCTGATGTTTGCTCTAGAGTTAGCTTGAGCAAGTTCAGTAGTTTCAGTTGGATCTAACCAAATCTTTCTTTGACCACAACCTAAGACGGAAGCAGCAAGTCTTTTTTGCAAACGAAGGTTAGCCCTGTAATAATAAAAATTTCATTTTTATGTTAGTATTATGTTAATAAATATTTTTTTCTGATAATAATATTTTATCCACAAAAAAAAAGCCACAAATGTTGAACCAGATTAAAAATAAATAAACCAATATCCTTGAATTTTAATGAAAGAGAACTCATTATATAGAAATACATTACGCCACTTTTAAAATAACTAGGATCTTAACTTATCTTTGCTTCATTCAAATCTTTTCAAAATCCATGTTTGCATACATGACTGAATAATATCTAAATAGCTTCAACAGTGAAAAACAATGTTCAATCACAGGAGAAATAAACAGTGTAAAGAAATTTTCTTCCTTTGCCACCATACATTTCCTCACACTATTTTAAAATTATTTAATTTTTCACCTTTTTTTCCATATGGCAAATCTTTTTTTCAAGTTAAAACATCTAGATATGTATAGCTAACTCTTTGGTTCAATATTCTTTAATCTAACTTGTCTAACTGTGACTATCTGATGCGTGTAGCATGTACATACATTTTTAAATACTTGTCTGTTGAAAGTAATCAAAAGTCAAAGATCAACTGAATGCTCCAGTGTGAAATGTGGAAAAATGTATGTATTAGAGATTCTGCACCCGCGGGAGGGGTGCCACAGCTCCTGGAGCTGAGCGTTTCTAGGTTTGCGTGACTGCGTTTTGAAGCATTTCCTGTTTGGGAAACAAAATTAAATCACCCGCGCACCGCACTATAAATGTTTTTAGTCGATCGTCCTATGTCGGAGGCTCGGCGGGTCACGTGCAAGAGGTTGTTTTCCTTTTTTTTTTTGAGACAGAGAAAAGTTTTTTTTTCTAAATATTATATAACAAATATTGATTTTTCACTTACACAATTGATTTTTACAGCAATAAGTCACAGAATACACAATGGCACACTCTCTAAGGTCGAAATCCAAAAAAGTATCCAAAAAGGTCAAGTGCTCCAACCCAAACTCGGACTATTTCAAGGCAGCCCAAGACAGATCTCAAAGATTGGCAGATAAATTAAAGGAAAATCTAGAAAAACAAAGTCAAAATGCGTCTAATGACAATTCCAAAATGGAAACCGATGAAACATCCGCTGCATCTACAAACGTCGAAGAATTACTTAAGGTGAAAACTCATGGCTGGAGAAAATCCAGATCCCAAAATTATAAAAAGAAGAAAGTCAGTAAAAAAAATAAGACAATGAAGTTTTGATTCCATCTTGAATTGATCTTGAAAAATGTCCTTTTTTCTGTTTTCCATGCTTTTTTTCTTTTAATACACATCATATCATAGCCTCAAATCATATATTTATAAATTAGAACCTACTTTTTTTTTGTGTATAAATTTTAATTAAAATTCAGTCCCGCTACCCAAGTTCAGGTCCAGCTTCAATTTTTATTCACGCTGCAGCACCATGTTTTTGATTAAAAGTTGATATCTTATCTGTATTTTAATTGTTTTCTATAAACGACAATGCATGTAGGGCCAATCTCCTCGGCACTATCGACATTTTATACCCAGAACTATTTCCCAAGCCATAAAGGAGACCCGAAAAATGGATCCCAGCTTCAACCTCCAAAATTTAAAGATGCAGTGCTTAAAAATGAGCCTTTTCGTATATCCATTCCCTCAAATCTTTTAAATATTTCGTATATATCATTTATTCTCAATTATAAACCTACATCCATCGTTGCGAATTCAGAAACCGGAATATACTTGGCAAATTGTTCTTTAATTAATCCGAATTATGTGTTTTTTTATCTTGATTTCAAATTAGCAAGGATCATAGAATTACCACAATCTAAAATAATATCAATGCAATTTCTACTCGATATGATTGTGATATTGACAGAAAATCACTTGTATTGTATAGATCCGATCTCTGGATCAATTATATCATCTTTAAAATTAAATTATACATTCACAATGTTCAAGCAAATCTACAATCTAACACATTCAACAACTATACTTGCATTATATACGACATCAAGTTACTGCCAACTAATTGAAATTTCTACAAAACTCTCCTTTTTTTCTTCACTTATATATCTTGAATTTTGGCCAATTGCATTTCTTTCAATATCGAACACATTTTTCTATGTTTTTAATAAACTGGGGGAATATCAACTATTAATTTTTGACTCAGAATCGTTTATTTTTCAAACTTTAAAGAGAAGAGAGAAATTTCTTGATAAGGCATACGGTAATTTGGTTGATTTGAAATACGTGAATGGGAAATTGATATTTTTACAATCTTTAGGGTGGTTAATATATGATTACAATATAAAAATTACTAATTCGTTAAATAATTTACGTTTGATTGTTTCATCTCCATTATCCGCCAAGTATGAAAAAATAGAGTTCGTTGATAACCAAATTTATATTTTGATGTCGGATAGAAATATAATGAATGTGAAAGAGAATAGAGTTCAATTGATTGAATGCGATGATCGTGTAATTGATATATTATGTTTGAATAATGAATTACTTGGGCTTTTTGACCATAAGAAATTAATAATAAAAAAACTTGATATGGGAAAATGGAGTACGGTAGAAATTCCATATGGAATAAAGGAAAGCACAGTTTTGATTTATAAAGATGATTTCTTTGATGTTTATGAAGAATCACAACTATTTGTTGTCAAAAATAAACACGGTTTGCAACTAGCAACATTTCCCAAGAATTTTTTATTGGTTAGTATTGTGGATTTAAATGCACATGTAAATCTTAACGATTCTCTCAAATATTTTGTCTTTTTAGGTGAAACTAATTCCCAAATAATTGCTTTTGATAGTGAAATGCAAAAATTGATACAAAAGGTACAAGTTTCTATTTCTGATATTAGAAAATTATACTATTATGAGGAAGCTGTGGTACTTCAGTTGAAAGGAGCTAAATCTAAGTTTTTAAATCTTATGACTTTTCAATTTCAAAATGTACCAAGAGAGCCATTCAAATTGTTGATTTGGAAATTTGCAGAGTCCGCTAAACTTTTATTATTTGAGCAAGAAAAGCCAGTTTTACTTGACCACCTTACAGATAAAATAATCGATGGCCAGTGGGTCGGTATTACACATAAAGATTGTACCACATATTATAAATTTCAAACACAAAATCTGATTGATTCACCAGAATTATTTTTGATTTATTCCGCTCAAAGCAAATGTATTGATTATGAACTAGTTGGAAAAATAGCTGAAATGGATAAAAAGTCTCTTGGATTGTTTGTTAAAAGAATAGCCAGATTTCTAGCATATAAAGAAGATTCTGTGATTGAGTTGACAATCTTTATCCTACGAGATATAACAATGAAATATCCTTTACTTCTCCAACAATTATTCATTGATTCATTAAGAGATAAAACTGATGTAATAAATACAATAATTGTTATCTTTTGCATTTACTTGCATCCTGAATTGTTTAACTTTGATAAAATCAACGAAATATTAAATAATGTATTCGACCACATGTTAATGTTGAATGAAAGGATATGTGAGATTTTCATTGATGTTTTTAATAAGATAAATTTAAAAGAAGTACAAAAGTCATTATTTGATATTGTAAAGTTTTTTAATAATATGCTTTTTATTAGATCAAAAAATTTTAAACAAGCCGAATATGGCAATTTAAAATGTTTTCAACAATGCACTGATTTTTTTGATAACAATTTAGAAAAAGAATTACTTGGTGGATTTGTTGTATTATGTACAATTTTTGAAACCGAAAGATTTGAGATCAATGATAAGCATCGAGTTCTTGACTATATCAATTATTTTTTTTTAGAAAAATCCAAAATTGTTAAACAAAATAGATATTGTAACAAAGTTTTGTTTTTAGTGATTAATTCCGTTTTCTATATGCTATCACAAATCCAAATTGATCCTATTCTAGAAAAGAATGATAAGTTTTGGCAATCTTTGAGTTTACTTTTTGATATACTGAAAACGAGTTTCAGTGATTATTTTACTATAGATTTCAACGATGATTGGAAATTGGTTGTACGAGAGAAACATCAAATTATTGCAGTTTTGGTAGTAAATTTTATGGGATATTATGCGGTTCAATATAGAAAAGTGCCCAATTTTGAGTGGACTCTTGTGCCCTTAAAATGTTCCAAATCAGAGATACCCAAGTTAGATAATAACTTAAAAAATACAGAATTTGCAATCCAAAAAATTAAACAGAAAATGGATGTGACAGATACAGTTAAATGTCCAGTATTATTTGCTGACTCTTCGAAGGTGGTGATGATTAACTTGGATCGCCTGAGTCTTCAAGTATGGAAATTCTTTGGAAGTCAGAGAGATAATTTGAATCTGCAGATTTTGAAAGATGATACTATACAATTTAAAATCCCCGATTTAAATTTACTAATGTTGCAATATATATGGAATGCCCTAGCAAATGTAAATGGCGAACAAATCTCCCAACTAGTGTATGATTTCCAACAAAATTGCATGGCTTTGTCTTCTACGACTGCACTACGAAGCAACTCTTTACCAGGAATGGGCTCCGATTTTGTCAATACTTGTACAGTCTATGAGCCATACGGCGAATACGAGTTTGGTTTTCTTTTGGACAGTTATCAGGCGGTTTTTTCTGATTTAAAAGCTCACGATGTAGCAGTGTTGGTGCTACCTGGTGAGGAAATCCAGTTGCTGTTGCAAGGTAAAGCAGTCTTTTTATTTACGTAATCCTTCCGCAGTTGAAGTTAAACAATAGAAAATTTAATGGTGCGATAAACCCCAGGCTTTAGCAAAATGGCTTGCCATAAGCTGATAAAGAAAAAAGGGGCTGTATTATCAAGATCTTATTGAGTGTCTTAGAAGGCGACTATAGAGTTTCTGAAAAGCATTAATTTGTATTGCAAGTAAAATACCATACATTCGTTTTATTCCTTAGACAATAAACCACAATTGATTCATCCATGCCAAGAGTTGTTCTTTTACGTATTGGAGATAAAGGTGAACCTCTAGTTAACAATCTGTCGGGAGGGGTTTTAACCTTTCCTTCTTGTCCACCTGTTAAAGATTCTAAACCAGAAGATCCATTGTTTACATTGAGATTCTATATTGCAGCAGGCTCAAGCATTTGCAACAATGGTATGGTTTGGACTAACGTAATGAAGAATGCAGATGACCGATTCGAAAGATATAAGTTCAATCCAATTGACATCGAATCATCACTTTATAAGGATGTTAGTGTGGATATTAAGATCTATAAACCAGGAGCTTATTCATATTATTTTTCTTACAACGATTTGGATGAAGAGGAAGTTGAAATGTGTATTAAAACAGACACTTTTCACTTTGTTGTGCCCCCTTCTCTCTTCATCAATGACAAATATTTGACTTTTAATTCAGTTACTATGCAATCTGTTGTTTCTAAATGGGTTGGTAACGATCTAGAAAAAGATTGGAAACCTCTTTTTAAAAACATTCAGGATAAAGGTTATAATATGATCCACTTTACTCCATTACAACAGCGTGGAGAATCTAATTCTCCATATTCTTTATATGATCAGTTTGAATTTGATAAAGCAATTTTTAAGAACGGCCAAGATGATGTTCTTAAAATGGTTGAAAATTTAGCAAAAGAATATGAAATTTTATCCATGACTGACATCGTTCTGAACCATACTGCAAATAACTCAGAATGGTTACGGGAACATCCAGAAGCTGGATATAATAGTGAAACTGCCCCACATTTGATTTCGGCAATTGCGTTAGATGCTTTACTTTTGAACTTTAGTGCTAATATGAAACAGCATGGTTATAAAACTATTATCGATGATGAATATGATTTACAAAAAATTATGGACGGAGTTAAAATTCACGTTTTAGGTGAGTTAAAATTATGGCAATTTTATATTCTTAATGTTGATGATCATTTAATTGAACTTGAAAAATCATGGAAAAATATAAATGATATATACGAGAAAATTGATATACCAAAAAATATCACATGTGAAATACCACATTTGGCCCATTTTGTTGTGAAAAAGTGTAAGATTAACGATTTTAATATTTTAGATGATAGATATTCAAAAAAACTTGATATTAAAAAATTTACCAATTTGTTAGGTAACTTATATGACAAGTCAACTGCTTTTGAAATTATCAAAGAAAATGCAAAGAAAATTCTAGATGAGATTAACCTACCTCTATACAATGAATACGATGAAGATAACATGGCAATATGTACGCAATTATACAATAGAGTGAAATATCTTAGACTAGATGAAAATGGCCCTAAGTTAGGTGAAATTACACCGGATTCCCCATTAACAGAACCTTATTTTACAAGGTTTAGAGGCACTGATGGTAGAATTTGGGCATTGGCCAATAATGGATGGATTTGGGGTGGTAACCCGTTAGTTGATTTTGCTTCAAATAAATCTAGATGTTATCTTCGTAGAGAAGTTATTGTTTGGGGAGATTGTGTTAAATTACGTTATGGATCAAAACCTGCTGACTCTCCTTATCTTTGGGAAAGAATGACCAAATATGCAGAATTATCTGCAAAATTATTTCATGGTTTTAGGATTGATAATTGTCATTCCACCCCAATACATGTTGGTATGGCTATGTTAGATGCTGCAAGAACTGTTAATCCCAACCTTTATATTGTTGCAGAACTTTTTACAGGAAGTGAAGAATATGATATTTTATATGTTCAACAGTTGGGTATTTCTTCTTTAATTAGGGAAGCAATGCAGGCTAATTCTGTGAGTGAGCTATCTAGGTTGTGTCATAAACATGGCGGCCGGCCAATTGGATCTTTCAGATGGTTACCTTTAGATTCCATTTCATATCCTGCACATCCGAAAACGTATTTGAAGAGTTGGTCTGAAAATATTCGATGTAAATCCGAAATTCCTATTCCACAATTGGTAACATCAGAAACTCCACATGCTTTATTTATGGATTGTACTCATGATAATGAAACCCCAGCAGAAAAAAGAACTGTTGAAGACACTTTACCGACTGCTGCAGTTGTTTCATTTTGTTCATGTGCAAATGGTACTACCATGGGATTCGACGAAGGCTATCCGAAACTATTGAATATTGTTAATGAAAAAAGAAAATATACTTATGGAATGGATAAAGGTATTTCGAAAGTTAAAAGATTGCTCAGTGATATTAGACATGAAATAGCAAATCAAAGTGTTGAGGATGCAGAACGGAATGAAATGTATGTTCATCATGAAAATGAATTTATAACAATTCATAGGTTTAATGCAAAAACTGGATGTGGTTATCTTTTGGTTGCACGGACTAAATTTTATCAAGACGGTGATCAAACTCTTGAGCCAATTGTTTTACATGGTGTTAAGGCGAAATCACAATTTTCTTACGCTTTACTAAGAAAAGATTCCCAAACTCCGAGTGACCACGATGATGATTATATTCATCCCATTGAAACTGAACTTATTGATTTAGATCCATTAAAGTGTGACTTTGATCATGAAACAAAAAGTACTACCGTTAAAATTCCTGATTTTTTTCCTCAAGGTTCTATTGCAGTTATTTCTACAGAAACTATTGGCTGTAATGAAGAATTAGATGAATTTGTTAGAACAGGTGCTATTAATGCTGCTCATGGATTGAACTTGATTGATCTTAACGCTATTCTTTATAAATGTGAATCTGAAGAAAGAGATGCAACGTGTGGCAAAAGTGGTGTTTATGTTGTTCCAAACCATGGTCCTTTAGTTTATGCAGGTATCCAGGGATGGATTTCTGTGTTAAGAGATGTCATTGCATCAAATGATTTATCACACCCAATTGCTGAACATTTACGAGACGGAAAATGGGCACTTGATTATGTTACAAATCGTTTAAAAACTTATGAACATGAAAATAACACTGTTCATATATTCAGAGAATGGCTAGAATCTAGATTTGAAAGAATTAAAAATATTCCGAATTTCATGATTCCAAGATTTTTTGCATTGATTGTGGGTGTTGCATATGAAGCTTTGCGATTTACAGCATTAAAGAATATGACTGACTCTATTCAAAATTCTACGGTTTTTGTTCAAAGTTTAGCATTAGTTTCGGTCCAAATGGTTGGTACTATGAATTCAGCTTCTATTCATCCGTTTAAAAGAATTCCATCTTTAGCTGCAGGTTTACCTCATTTTAGTTATGATTTTATGAGGTGCTGGGGAAGAGATGTTTTTATTTCTGCTAGGGGTTTGCTTTTAGCAACTGGTCGATATGGAGTTGCCGAAGATCATATTTTATGTTTTGGAAAAACTTTAAAGCATGGTTTAATTCCTAATTTGCTAGGTTCAGGAAAAGAGCCAAGGTATAATGCACGTGACGCTGTATGGTTTTACCTACAGTTCATTCAAGATTATATCAAGGTAGTTCCAAACGGTCATGATATTTTGAAAGCAAAAGTTAAAAGGAGGTTCCCATTAGATGACACATGGGTGCCAGTTGACGATGAAAGAGCATTTGCAGTCGAAAGTACAATTGAAGACATCATTTACGAGATTTTAAGCAGACATGCAAAAGGTATTAAGTTTAGAGAAGCCAACGCAGGGCCAAAGATTGACTCACAGATGATGGCTGATGGGTTCAATATTGAAGTTTATGTTGACTGGGAAACTGGTTTAGTTTTTGGTGGCAATGAATGGAATTGTGGGACATGGATGGATAAAATGGGAGAATCTACTCGTGCTGGAAATAAAGGATATCCTGGTACACCCAGAACTGGTGCAGCTATAGAAATAAACGGGTTATTAAAAAGTGCACTGAGATTTGTTATTGAAATGCACGAGAAAGGCATTTTCAAATATGATTATGTTGTTAATCAAAATGGCGATAAAGTTACATTTAAAGAATGGAACCAACTTTTACTTGACAATTTTGAAAGATGTTTTTATGTGCCTGAAGATTCAAATGAGTTTGAAAAATACGACATTAACCCTAATGTGGTTCACCGGAGAGGTATTTACAAAGATTTATACAGAAGTAAGAAGGAGTATGAAGATTATCAACTTAGAGGCAATTTTTCAATTGCTTTTGTTGCTGCTAGTGAGTTGTTTGATAAAGCGCACGCATTTACAGCTATTAATAATACTGATAAGTTCTTGAGAGGCCCAATTGGGCTCAAAACATTGGATCCAGAGGATCTGGAGTATAGACCATATTATCATAATGGAGTAGACAACAATGATTTTGCAACGTCTAAAGGAAGAAATTATCATCAAGGACCTGAATGGGTTTGGATTTATGGATATTTTATTAGAGCTTTTTCTATTTTACAAAAGGAATTTGATCATAGTGGCAATGCCAACGATACAATGCCAAGTCAACATTTACAACAGTTGTTATGGAAAAGGTTAAGTGAACACAAAAAGTGGCTGCATTCTAGTGAATGGGCTGGCTTGACTGAATTGACCAACAAAGAGGGGGCCTTTTGCAGTGATTCCAGTCCTACACAAGCCTGGAGTTCAGCATGTCTTTTAGACTTATATTTAGATGTTTGGACCGAATTTAGGGAGTAGTATATTTTTCTCAATACAAAGTATATAAGTATATATTGTAATATTATTTCAACTTTATAATTAGCTATATAGTGAAAACATTGGCCTTGAAATATCTGAAACAGGAAAAGTTTTCATGTTTAAATATAAACGCCCAATCGCCTTTTCATAAAAGACAGATTCGTTTTAAAGTTTTATTTTTCCTTATTCTTTGAGACAAGAAATAATAAACCTACTAGAAAAACAAACATGAGACTGACAGACTCCAAGTTTTCTTGTTGCATTATCAGTTCGTACTTTTGCAAATGAAGCCTTTGAAGTGGAATTAACCTTTTTCATAAAAATGAAAGTATTTGTAGTAGTTCCAATATAAAGATATTTAAGAAATTCAGGAAGAAATTGCTGGTTATTAAAATTATACCTTTGTTAAGCAAGAAAAGACGATCCAGGCAACTATTAAGAAGTTCATCGAGCCAATGACTAATGCAGTTGCTACAAAAACAACCCGTGAAAATTTGCAACAAGCTAATCAAACTCCCAAAATTATAGGCATATGCCTCCCAATCCATGCTGTTGACAAAATTGCCAGGTTTTTCTTATTGTTAAGATAAACACTGTAATCAAAAAAGTTTTGACCACACAATTGTCACAGTAACTACAACCTTCAAATGTGCAAAAAGCAAAGTTTTCATTTCTATCTATTTTACCCAAATCAAAAATAACACTGGAGATGTGGCTCTTATCTTGGAAAATCTTTAAGACTTTTTGCATGTACTGACTAAGGAAAAAACAACTTAAAGCCAACAAAAAACTCAACTAGCCAGTGCTTCTATGCTCATTTTATCTGACACAGAAATAAAAACCAAAGAAATATAACCTTTTATATGCCCAAACCATTTTTGCGGGAAAACACACAGCTTTCAATCTTACTGAATACACCAAGTTACCAGGGTTAGGCTTTGGTGACTCCCACAAGCACCACGCTTTAGCAGCTATTATGTTCACTAGCCAAAGTGACTCAGAACATGTTTTGAAACTTCAAGTTTCTACAAAACAACATCCCCAGACAATTATACATTTGTCAGTAAAAAAACTATTAATTACATACAAAACTACACTGGTCGTCTTTTTAGCCCTTGTGTATCTCTCTTTATGTAGAATAGCAGAAGGCTAATGGTGTGTAGCAAATATGCAAAACAAGTAAAATTGAAATTCATGAGCGAGCGAGTAAAAGCAGTGCAGGCGATGATTAAATTCATGCTGGTGAATCAAGGTGTTGTTTGTTTATTCTTATTGGTGGCAAAGAACAGAAGACAACGGAAATGGTTGAAATAAAGAGAACAGTGCGTTTCACGACATCTCAGCATGTATTGCAAGATGTGCCAGCGGTACAGGAAGGATTTCCAATGAGAGAATGGTCTATTCAAGTTTCTCTCATCAATGACAAAGGTGAAGAAGTTCCAGCCACAATCTTCGATAAAGTCACATACTCTTTACATCCTACATTCACTAATCCAGTAAGGTCTTTCAAGAAACCTCCATTTACCATTCAAGAACAAGGTTGGGGTGGATTTGATATTCCAATTACTCTGACATTAATGGAAAAAGGTGGTGATAAAAAAGTTAATCATGATTTAAATTTTTACAAGGAAAAATATGTTATTGATAAACAGATTACTATCAATACAACCAAACCAAATCTATTAAAGGAATTAGCTAAAACAGGTCCTGTTTCAGGTATTACTGGTTCCGGAACACCAGCCGATTCCGGAGCTGCTGGAACTGATGCAACTACCACAAGTGCAAAAACCCCATCAGCCACCCCAAGTACAGGAGCAATTTCTGGCTCTGCAGGTGTAGAAAAGCGTAAGGGTGCAGCTTCTTCATTAACCGATCCAAAAAATGTTAAAAGAGCTAAAACAACTGCTAATAAAGGTGGTGTCGATTTAGAAAAAATGGCCGAACTTTTAACCAAACTGAAAGAAGACGATTTATTAGGTGTCGTACAAATGATTAATGATAACAGAACACCAGAAATGAACGTCAAAAATGATGTTGAGAATGGCGAATTTACAATGGATTTATACACGTTACCTGATACTTTATTGAAAAGTTTATGGGATTATATTAAAAAGAGAGCCGAATAAAAAATGTCCATAGATTGTGTATATTAAATTATTTTAATACATTGTTTTATGTATAATTTTCATCTTACAATACTACAAAAATCGAAATAATGTTTTAACATTTGTTTGTAAGTATGTTTTTATCACCACTGTACAAATAACTGATTTATTATTTTTAAACTGACCATATTTTGATAGTTTCGTCCCTGCTTGCAGTTGCAATTGCTAAACCATCAGGAGAAACTTTAACTTTACTAACAATTCCATTATGACCATTTAATGTCCCAACTATTTCTCCTGTTATTATATCCCATATAAAAACACATGTAGACTCTGCATACGATGTAAACATAAGCCTACCACTTTTAGAAAAATCCAATGATAAAACTCCTGGATTATCAATTGATGCTTGCATATTACTTTGTAAGGATCCAACACTTGTTGTTTCAAAATTCATCGAACTTGGAGAATTTGATCCATATTTATTTTGAGCTGGTACAAGGTTTTCTATATGATGTAAATTAACATATGTACGGACTTTACCAATATCATAGCTTGAAAGTTCTCCATCACATCGTATGTCAAAAAGTTTCACTTTACCATCATCACAGCCACATGCAAAGCAGTTACCGTCAGGGAAAAATTCAATTTCACTTGAATCATATTTGGAGTTTACTAAATATTTTCTACTTGCTAAAGGGTCCCTGATATCCCACAACATTGCAAGTTTATCTGATGAAGATGTAACAAACAAATTTGGATTTGAACTTCCATTTTTACTTTTATTTACGCTTAATGATAACACATCACCTAAATGCCCGTAAAAATGACGAACAAATCCACCTTTAGTTGTATCCCACAATATACAACTTTTATCTCCAGATGCTGTAACTAGTTGACTTGATGAGTCTGGTAAAAAGGATAAATCTGAAATATATTCTTTGTGCTCTCGTAATATTGATAATAGCCCCGTGTTTCTACCATCGTTGTTGATTTCCGTCCCTAATTTGTAAACAATACATGTATTATCTAAGCCACCAGTTGCAACATATTGTCCATTATCACTAACGTCACAACCCATTATATATGGATCGCTCAATTCAACTATGTTATTCTTCAATCCAAAACTTGCATCCCAAACCAATAAGTAGCCATCCTGTGATGAACTTACTAAATTTTTACTGTTTGGATACCAGGCACAGCTTGAAACCTTATCAAAATGTCCTTTTAATGTTTTATAATTTTTCAAGTTATAATTTTCTCCAATACTTTTGCTGCAATTATTAGCCATTGATTTTAACGTTGCATCATAATTGTCTTGCTTGAGTTTTTTCAATTGTTGACTCAACTGTTGGGATGCAGTTTGGGCAACATTGATATTATTATTTAGTGTTGTTGATAACTGAAACTGGGTTTTCAATGCAAGTTCAAAATTCATATTGTATTTGTACTTTTACAAAGTAAGACTTGTATTGCTTTTAACTCTAATTATGATGTAAAACTGGCAGTGGTTTTGGTTTTAATTATAATTGCTTGTATGTTACGTTTCAGATTTTGTATTTTTGAACAATACCACCCGGTGAAGATATGTGTCTTTTATTTTCTGAAGTTAATTATAAGGTGTGTCTCTTTCAAAGCTGTGTATATACAACAACCCAAAATACAATAATATAATCAAATGTGTAAAATTACAAAGAAATACCAGCTCTTCTACAAGAAACATAGCTGCCAGAGCAATACTATAGGTGCTTTTCAAAAAAAAAGGCAGCCACATGATAGAAATTATCCGATATCATAATCCATCAACTGAGTTTATATAGCTAGACGATGAAACTAAACATGAAACACGACGAGAATAGCAGAGCTACGACAAAGGAAAATCCCCAGACACAAAACATGAAACATGAAACATGGTGAAGATCATTGCACAGCCTGGATCGAAGGTTGCTCAAATCCACAGATCCAATTCTTCGACACCAAGATCAGAGAACAGGTCGTGTTCGGGAGCCCCCGGAACGGGTCCGATATTCTCCAAGCGGGGAAAATGAGGGACCATGGAATGGACGTGTCCAATGTAAATGTTGTTGTAAATTTTCCAGTGGCTTTCTCTGACTTTTCTGGCAGGGTGAAATAAACCAACCCATATATAATCCAAGATAATCCCGGGTCCAAGTACAATACTCAAACTTTCGATGGACTCCAGTACCTGTGTAATGACATGCGGGGACGTTTCAAAGATGTTTGGCCAGATCAAATTCAAAAAGTTAATAAATGCGTCCTCGTAGCCTTGACAGAAACTACCCAATGCCATATGTTTGACAACATTAGATGCAATTTGTCTGTGGACCAAATCTCTATCAGTCAATGCGTCTAACAGCAGCGGAGTGATTGCATAAATATAATCAGATCCTATTTCTCCAATGTATTCAAACATAAAACCAATAGATTTTAAAACACCATTTTGGACATTTTTATCGGGTACTCTATATTCGTTCATTAGTGCTGGCAAAACAGAATATGGCAGACATGTTTCGGCCACAATACCAATAGCAACAGATGTACAAACACGCAATTGACGCTCTTGCACTCTTAAATTATTCAATAACGTAACTAAAACATCTGCAGGCCCAATCACTTTAGAAATTAATCCAAATGTTTTGTTTGCACTTTTTCTAATACTTTTTCTATAAGCTTTCAACATTTCAAGCAATTCAAACGAAATTCGCATCCATTCTTTATGACTTATATATTCACTTGCCCTAATAGCAATGTCACCGATTAATGGGATAGTCATTTCTTGGACTTTTTCGTGTCTATTTCTTAAAATAGGTGTCAAAGTTGCCAACATTTGTGAAATCGATGGATTTAAGGACTCAATTGATTTTACTGTTTGAATAATTGCTCTTAATGCACGAAGGATTGAGCCCAAAACGTCAGGAAAAACCTCACCTAAGGATTCATATAAAATTGTACCTAATCTAATCAGTAAATCCTCTTCATTACAGATTTTCAAAACATTAACAATTTTAGCTATCAGGTCTGCTGCTTGTTCTCTAACATCAGCTTCTTTATTTTTTAATCTGTACAAAATTGAACTAACTATTGGTAAAATGTGTTCCTTTGATCGAATACCTAAATTGTTTAAAATATTTGAAAAGCCATTCAAAATAACAAGATTAGAATATTTATTCTCTAAATCTTGATGTTGAAAACAGTATAAAAGACCATTGAACAATCTAGTAATAGTTTTATCATCTAAATCAAAACTACCAAGTGCAGTTAAAACTTTATCAGCAGCTTCTAAACTCATCCTTCTGTATGCTTCAGATTCATCTTTCAATGAAGGTAAAATGAATGTAATAACATCTAATGTACCAATTTTTAATGAAATTGCATAACAGGCATTAATACATAAATTCGTAAATTTTTTATCTATTGCAATTCTTCTTGACCAAAAATTTTTAAAAAAAGCTTTATCCATTTCGGTTTTATAGATTAATTTCCTTTCAATCGTTTCTAATGTACAAATCCTTTCTAGTGTAACTAAAATTGCTTTTTTCATTTCATCGTCAACTGTCACTGACTCCTTTTTCATAATTTTTAATAATTCAGATGCATAAAAATTACCACTTCCTTCACTCATAAGTGGAATTAAACTACCTAAACCTTTAATAAACTGAGCCAATGCTCTACCACGATGTGTCTTCAAACCTTTATTTAATGGTTTTATTAAAATTTCAAAAGATTCAAATGCATATGGAGCACATGCATCTGCTAAAGTACTAACAGTCGAAGCACATAGTGTTCTAACATTTAAAACCTCATCTTCAATATTTCGAGCTATACATGGAATCAGTTGATTTAAGTAAGGAAGAACTGAAGACCCAATCAGTATTGCAATTTGCTGAATAATTTTGATACCTGTATGTTTAATTTTCCAGTCCTTTTTTGAATAACAAATTGCTCTTAAAAATGCAATTAAAGATTGAACACCAAGAGAATTTGCAATAACTGCAAATGTTTTACTGACCAAATTTCTCACATATTCATCGTCATTACTCAAATCGGGCCGTAAAATATTAAGTAGAGTTCCTAAACCAACAGCTTTAGAAACTTTTGATATTATATCTCTACCCTCAGATCTTGTTATTTTGTTTTCATCAGCAAGTAATGGCATAACAACAATTAAAATTTTTTCAGTGAACGGTTTAATCTCATCTTCCAAAGTAAAAATAACACGATTAATAATTTTGATTAATAAATGTCTCCCATGTTCATCCAACGCAGGGTCGCCCAACAAAGGCAGTACAATATTAAATATAATTTCAGGACCAAAAGTTTTGACGTTTTCCGTAAAGTTTCGAAGGGCTATTTTTCTAGATGAAGTTGATCCATTTTTAATTTTTAAAATTAATTTCATACATTTTATTTCATTTTGTTCTTCTGAAGGTAAATTCGAAATATCTTTATTTTTCAACACCAAAAGCTTTTGAAACACTTTCATATCTAGGTCTGTAAATTGTTGTAAGTCTTTAAGATCAGGGATTTGATATATTGATTGAGAATCAAATTTTGGTGTTTCACCCAATGATTCATCAGAATACTTCAATAAACCTGTCTCGGAACTTTCAATTAATTCAAATTTGGAAAAATCAGGTGGAATATCATTCAATGGTTTGTAATCTTCTGGAAATGGAACAACTCTGAATCCAACTGGTAGAAGTTTGTCTAAAATTTCAGATGTTAATGGGATACCTAAAACTATGGGGTATTTTTTTTCTTTAGGTTTACCAACATTATCTTTTACAAGTAAATTTTTGTTTATTCCTTTATTGTCATCATCAACACCCTGTTGAATATCTCCATCACCATCACTTTTATCATCAAATTTCCTTTTTCGTCCTCTTTGCACCCTTTCACTTTCTGAACTTGAAATGGCAGCACTTTTATTATCTCTTTCTTCTCTAGTAGGAGTTCTATCCCTTCTCGACTCTCTAGTAGGAGTTCTATCCCTATATCTTTCTTTCCGTGTTGGAGTTCTATCCCTTTTCTGATGGTCAATTTTTGCAATTTGACTTTCCACTACCAATTCTGTACTCTCGTTATTCACAGAATATTTATCTCTATCTTCTAACTTTTTCATTTTCTCTTTCATAACATCATATTTGTACAATCTACGTTTTTCCGTACTCTGATTGTGTTCTCGGTCTATTGTTCTATTTTTGGACCCATTTTCAGAAAAATCACTTGCTGCTTCGGATTGCTGTATTATTTCATTTTCCACTTCACTGGGAAGTGTGAAATTCTTCACCAAGCTTCTCTTCTCAGCCATAGTGTGTCTTTTCTGTAAGTGCCTTCTTGAAATGTAATGCTGGTAACAAAAATATTCTTATGAATTTTCACATCAAAACATCGCTCTCCCAAATTTTAAGAGTGTTTAGGTAAAGCCTGTTTTTCCACCTACTGCTTTCTCCTTGGGAATTTGTACTTGGCTTTTTCTTTCAACGACACGTTCACTTGAGATAGTTAACAGGCTTGAAAGAAAGTTTTATCTATATCATCCAAATCGTTTTGTTTTGAGACGTGTAGTTTATTTTCAAACCAGCTTTTTTGCCAAAGAGTCTATAAATAGAATCACTTAATTCTGACAACATACTTACAACATACTTACAACATGTTACTGAACCAACTACTTTACACTTTGCTGGTTGTTTTGATGCATTCTGCGAATATTCATGCTGCAGACGTGGATGCTGATACAGAAACAACCACTCCGACAACTGCCATCACAGACACGACCACTCCAACAACCACTCCAACAACCACAGGAACAACCACAGGAACAACCACAGGAACAACCACGGGGACAACCACGGGGACAACCACGGGGACAACCACGGGGACATCTGTAGCAACAGACACAGATGCAGACACAGACACAGATACAGATACAGATACATTGGCAACTACAACTAGTACTCAAAGCTCAGACACAACAAGTGACACAACATCATCAGCAGAAGAAACAGAAACAATTGATCCAAATTTGGTTTCTGATTCAATTGTCGGTACTTGGTCTTCCAAATCAAATACAGTCTTTACGGGACCTGGATTTTATGATCCTGTTGACGAACTTTTAATCGAACCTGCACTACCTGGTATTTCATATTCTTTCACCGAAGACGGATATTGGGAAGAAGCAATTTATCAGGTTACACCTAATCCTCAAAACCATTCATGTCCAGCTGCTATTTTAATTTTTCAACATGGTACCTATAAAAAAGAAGATAATGGTACTCTAACCCTTACTCCTTTTGAGATTGATGGTAGACAACTTTTATCTCAACCATGTAGCGATGATGGTGTTTCTATCTATTCAAGATACAGTCAAAAAGAAGTATTTAAAGCATACCAAGTCTATGTTGATCCTTTCCACGGTAGATGGAGAATCGATTTGATTAAATCGACTGGTGTTTATATGCAACCATTATATTTAGCATATCAGCCTCCTCAAATGCTACCAACTATTACCATGAACCCAGTCTCTTCAGGTACGTCTGGCTCAAAAGAAAAGAGGGACAATGGTCTTGAATTAGGCTTAGCAGCTAGAGTTAAGAGATCCCTCGAAAATCAATATAAGACCAATGCAATAAGGAAGGATAGTATAAACTATTCACTCTGGTGGTGGACAAGTGCTTCAATGATGGTTATTGGTGCAGTTATTTTTGTTATGGCATGAATTTTAATTACGTATTACATATAATAAATACATGTCTTGTATAATGTTTTTATAAAAAAAAATCCAATTAGTTTTTTAATTTAAGAATAAAATAAATTTATAACATCGCTTATATAAAAAGAGTAAAGAAATATACACAGCGTGGATTTCACAGATGGTGGAGGTAAAACTATAGAAAGCAAAGAAAATAAAATCAATTTTGTTTATTTTAACTTGTAAAAACAGAGGGACTGAATCTAGTTACTGAATCTAGTTTTTAATTTCATAAAACCTTCTGTACTTGTCATCAATTTGAGTTAAGTAGAAAGAACCAGTTGGAATATTATCAATTGATCCTTCTGGTTTAAATTCCTTTTGCATGTGTGCCTTTTCTCTTAATGCAATAGCTTCTTCATATTGTGCAGGAGCCTTGTGTGCTCTAGTAGATAAACGTTCTTTGACATTTAATTTATCAACAATAGAAGAAATATCAGAAGTAACCTTAACGGAAAGCATGGTTGCAGCAAGACCCGAACCATATGAAAATAAACCAATTCTCTTGTTTTGTAATTCTTCATTGCCAACAATGGAAAGTAAAGAGCAAAGGGAACCCCATACAGAACCGGTATACATATTTCCGACGTTAGTTGGTAATTCTAGTGCTGGTTTGACACATTTGTTAAACTGTTCTTTTGATAATGGCATGAAAGTTTTTTCAATAGACTTATCTACAAGAGAAGTTTCATAATCTAAAGATAAAAGTTTAGAAGAATCAATTTCAGGAAATTTAGATGGATCTTGAACGAAATCATTGTATAATAATCTTGCATAAGATTTTTGAACTAATTTACAAGTTGGAACATGGAAAGCATTATAGTCAAAATAATCTAAGCCAACAGTGCCAGTAGTGGAATTGCTTAAACCTTTTGCAATAGCCTTCTTTGAATAAGCCTTGTAACAAAAATCAACTGCCTTAACATAACATGATAAAGAAAAGTGACCATCAACGACAGGGTATTCAGAGGTGAAATTTGGTTTATAGAAATCATATGCATGTTCCATGTATGATCCTCTAACAGGATCAAAAACGATTGGTGCATCAGGACCAATCAAAAGAGCCACAGTACCAGCACCACCAGTTGGTCTTGCAGCACCTTTTTCATAAATTGCAATATCTCCACAAACAACAATAGCATCTCTACCATCCCAAGCATCAGATTGAACCCAGTTAATAGAGTTGATGACAGCCGCAGTACCACCATAACATGCGTTAACATTGTCGATACCTTCAACATCAGAGTTTTCACCAAAAAGTTGCATCAAGACAGATTTGACAGATTTAGATTTATCCAAAAGTGTTTCTGTACCAACTTCTAATCTACCAATAGAGTTGACATCAATATTATAGTTATCAATCAAATTCTTGAGAACGGTTAAAGACATGGAATAGATATCTTCTCTGTCATTAACGAAAGCCATATTGGTTTGACCTAAACCAATGGTGTATTTACCTGCTGAAACACCATCAAATGTTTCAAGTTCACTTTGGTTAACATATTGACCTGGAATATAGAATTGAATAGCTTTAATACCAACGTTTTGGACTGTCATTTTGTGTGATTGGTTGATATTCTGCAAAAAATCTTACCCAAGAGTTAAAAAGAATATACATTTTAGATCAAAATGGGGATTATACGACTAGGACGTGTCGCAAACCCAAATAACGTGAAAAATACAGCTGAGCTGCTTATACGAGCGGTACGACTGCTTCGTTTTACGAGCAGAAAAAAATCAAACGATGGCGTCGATCGACCGAACAGGCACATTTGGCAGAAGACGATTAACATGTTTTGAATGTATTTGATTTGAATATACAACTGTTGCAATATAACTATAGATAGCGGGCTTGACTAATCAGGCACGAAAGTAAAAAATAATTGAGACTAATTTTAATGATCCAAAAGTTTCAGTCCCTCATCTCTGACTGTGACGTTGGTGACAAAACAGTATGCAATACACCCCATCCACACGTAGAAAATAGTGGTCAAGGATTTCATGTATAAGTTTCTCAAATATTCAGCCTGCTCCGTACTATATTTGGACAAATCGATTTTTGTATATATATGCTTCAAGAGTGTGTTTATTTGGTCCGCTGTGAAGTGTTTGCTGCCGGTTTGCAGCAAGTTCTGCCTGAATGTGTTTGCCAAAATTGACGCCGAAATGGATAACCCAATAGCACCACCAAACGACCGCAAGACGTTTCTAGTAGAAATGACA
>JAJMJV010000043.1:0-55886 GCA_030563725.1 Pichia awuae
ACTTGTGACGGAGCGGTGTCATTTTGTTTCAATTTCAAAGGAAGCTCCGATGGTAGTAGGGGGGCTAAAGATGATGACGGAGCAGTTAGCTTAGGCGAATTCAATTTATTAAATCGTAATGAAGGCGGTAACGGTGGGGCAGGTGGAGGTGGCAATGGTATTCCATTGTTTTTGCTATTATCAATATCAAGCTTGTTATCTTGCAGGGAGGTTGAACCTTGACCTAAATCGGGACCCAAACCGGGACCTAAACCTTGACCTAAACCTTGACCTAAACCTTGGCCTAAACCTTGGCCTAAACCGGGACCCAAACCGGGACCCAAACCGGGACCTAAACCGGGACCTAAACCGGGACCTAAACCGGGACCTAAACCGGGATCCATTTTTTTCCCATTATCAGCAGCAGTATTTCCACTATCACCCTTATCAGTACTTGAACATATGCCAGACTCAGAGACAAAGTTGGTATTCTGATGCTCATTATTTTTGTTCCCATTTACTAAAGTGAAACCAGGATCAGAACCAAGTTTTGTGTACAACGTAGAAGTATCATACACACCCGAATTTTTTAAAGAATCTTTAAAAGAACTTGAATCAGAAGCAAATTCGGATTTATTTTTCCAAAATGCACTCATATCATAATAATCATAAGGCTCAAAGAATTGAGTAGTTGAAACTGTAATAGCGTTTTCAGAAACTGTCTTTTGTATATTTGAACCAATATAACCATAACCAGATCCATACCGAACATACTGCATATTATCAACACTAGCATTTTCATTAGATTCTAATGGTTTTGGGACTGGTATATTTGGAGTGTAAGTGTTTGTAAGTTGTGTACCTAAGGCTAGCCCAATATTAGATATTTTTTCCGAGCAATGGCTTTTTGTGTTCAAAACCATCAATTTGTCCGCAGAGGGCATATTTGGACCTTTAATCGCAGGATCTAAACTTTTCTTCTGTTGAAAAGATGTTGATTTTGATTTTTTCATTTTAGATCCGTAGGTGGTAAACATATTATATGATTTGAAAATAATTTTTACTGATGGCAAATCATCCTTGAATTCTGACAAAAGTGATTCAAAAATAGACTGTGTTAAACTAAATTGATTTTCTGGATTTTGGGCCAATACGTCACACAAATTGGACAAAGCAGCGTAAAATTTCACTTCATTATTCAATTTGTACCTTATATATTTCAAATTATTTAATATATTTTGCAAATTATCATTTTTGAATGTTTTGGTAAGACCTATATTTTTAAATTCATCTATATTTGTGTTTTCAAATGATTCCACAGCATCTTTGTTTTTCAATTTATAATACTCACGAATTAAGTCAATTACGGGTTCATATTTCAACAGCTTAGCATGATCATAAAGTCTAGTAAGACCAGACTCTTCTAAATCTTTTCTCAATTCTGTTCGTTGCTTAATTTTTTCAAAACTTGAAACGAGAGAACAAATCAGATATAAAGTTAGAAGGGTAAATTCTTGGAGTAGTTCCCCACGACCCTCAAAACTTGGTTCATTTAGTAGATCAATTGAGTTATGTATCCATTGTGAAAAAGAGTTTGATTTGTTTTTCAGATTGAACTCTTCATTTATATTCAAGGAATGTAGTTCAGAAATATTCGTCAAAGTTTTCAAAAAGATTTTTGATGCAGTTAAACCCGTATTAACCACAAGGAAAGCAATGATATTCGTTGCCAAACTCATCGATGAAATTTTCGGAGTCATCAAACTATAAGTGACAGTTTCAACAAGTTTTACAAATGATGAAAGATTATGTTTTAATTCCTTTTTTTTTAAAATCAAACATTTCAATATGGAAAGGATACAATATTCAATATTAACTTGATCTGATGATTTGATTGTGATAACATTAATTCTCCGCAGTTCAATTTCAAGTTTTTTAACAATACCTAATGTCCTTAATTCGTTATACCAGTCGTCACTTAGTGGTTCGGTTCTGAGAATTTGATCAAGTAGCTTATAATGTCTAGTCCTCATAGAGCCTGCCGATAATTTTTCTATAAAATATTGCGGAGATACTTTGTAAACGATAGTTTTAGGTGCACTAATTTGTGATATTTTGGAAGATGCATTTGAAAGATTCGTATAAATTTGATTATCTTTAAAGGTGTAAGAATCTGTTTGAATCTGTGCTGCTTCATTAAGTCTATGTTCGGATCGTGAAGTTGTTGGATCAGTCACAATTCTTCTATTGTCGAAGCCTAACCCGGCCAGTTTTAATCCAATTTTCGTTACGTTTAATACATCATTGTTATTTCGGTCTATATTCTGATTTCGTGATTTTTTCCATTCGGTATGGTATTCCATACTGTCTGTCACAGCTGGTTTTTTGCATCTCAATTCCGAAGGTCCTGAAAATACTCTTGTACTTGTTGGTATTGCCATTTTGTGTAAGTTAGACACCGATTTTCTCTTTACTTCCTCTAATTTTTTCCCTAGCACTCTAGTTTTTTGTTTTCGATTAAATGTTCCTGTTGAATCAACCTGTTTTCGTGCACCTCTCTCACTATTGCCACTCAGCACAATGGTATCCCCTTCCATTTTTGATATTTTACAACTTTATACTTCTTTGTAAATAATGTACGTCTTAAAAATTTATATTAGATGTTATCTTCCGTATAAAATTATGTCAGAAAGTACAAAAGTACAAACAACTGAGCCTGTTGGTATAAGTAACAGCTACTTCTGTCAGAAAGTAGGGTGCGAAAATATCTACAACACACAAAGTTTTTGTTTAAACATGCTTCCTGATTTTGAATCAACAACACCAATCCGCTACGATGTTTCAGAAAAGTTAGATACTTGAGAAGCAGTAACAGGAAATTGAATTATTAATTGTTTTTTATAAGTTTTATATTTTGTATTATTAGGCTTTAAAAAAACATTCAAGAGGTACAATAGCCACTTGATGATTGATTATGTTTCACACAAACGTTTCTTCACACAGCTGTTTTAAAAGTGTTTATTAACTATACAAATATTTGTTGTGGTACCGTTTATTAAAATGTTACCTAGTGTTTACTATTTTATTTAATTTTAGTCAATATAAATTTTGAAGAAATGAACCGAAAGTAACAATAAGTTACGTCTGTGCATCAAAAAGCAGACTTGCTACCAAAACAGGTCTTGTTTTCTGCGCCTAACAAGTATACATTGATTGACTCATTCAATTTAAATATAAACACATTAAATCAGTAAAAAATTAAATGAAGTTGAAGAGTAGCCTAAGTACAAGCTTTTTATTAGGACAAGTAAAAATTTCTACAAAATTCCAAAACTACTAGTTTCAGATCTGTTTCAAATGAGTCTCCACAATCATAAATGTTGAGCTGTATTTTATATATGGAAATTTATTGAGCCAATAAAAAGGCATTCATCTCTTTGTTAGCAAGATACCATTCTTGAAAGTCTGCTTTTTCATTCATAAATTTTTGAATGTTGTGGATGAAAAAGTTAAGCTGACTGGTGATGGTCCAATCAATGGCAGATTCCGAATCTGGATTTTTGCATATTATGGAAGAAACATCGGCAGCAAATATGTCGAAGTTCTTTCCAATATTGTTAATAAGCTTTCCAAAAATAAGTCTAACACTAGTATCTTTGATGGAATTAAGTAATTCAATGTTGTAGTTATTTGACATATCTATTGCCAACTTAATAGCCTTCTTAGAATTATTCAAGTATTCTTTTGGTACAGTGATTCTTACATACAACTTTTCTATTATTATTTGATCCGATTCATCAAATTCCAGCGTGAGATGGTCATCTTTGAAGTATAAACACATTTTGTAGACGGTACCTTGAGAATTATCTTTAAAGACAGTAATATGATTATCTTTCAACCTCTGTCTGAATTTTTCTAATTCATAAGCTCTCCTACGATAATTGGTTTGGTCAAGTACAGGCACTATTTGCTGCTTGGTATTGCTATTTTTCTCTTTCTCTTTTTCTACTGAAGAAACGGATTTTTGTTTTTTATTTATCACCTTCACCAGCTTTATTGTATCTTTCTTCTCCATAGTCAAAAATTTTTCAAGGTACTTATCCAATGTTTTGATCATACCAGTGAGATCATTACCGCCCAATATGTCAATTTGCAGCTCATTATCATCACTCTCCTCCTCCGTTTGTTTCTCCAGATCCTTAGACTTTGTACCTGTCTTCTCATCAGGTTTTTGATCACCCTTTTTCTGGTTCTTTTTGGATAACCTATTTTCCAAAACAGTGGCAACAACTTGTTTAAATCCAATTTCAATATTTAAACTGTACCCTCTAGGTATTTCATCATTCAAAACCATGATCGTCGGCGCAGGCAATTTGTGAGGATATGATTGAGGTATGCATAAAGTTAAAGTCAATAATTCTAAACTAAACGGAAACTGCGGATCTGAAGGTTTCATGAAAAATGTCATGAAAATCTCATCATTGTTGCTCTTATCATTTATGATCTTTTCTAAAAATGGTAAAGGTTCAGCTGATAGGTTTTTCACCGGAATACCATTGATTGTGATTGGTGTTATTAAAGTAAATAGTTTTTCCAGCTCTTTGAACAATGCATTTGAATGTGGCTTTTTTTGTTTTCTATTCGAAGTTTTAGATTTTGTTTTCAAACTACTAGCTTTTGCACCAGAAGCCGTTATTTCACCATCTGCAGCCTGTTTTTCCTTATTTTTGTTTCTATTCTTATTTCTATTTTTATTTCTATGATTATTTGGTCTAGATTTATTGGTATTTTCTATATTAGATGGTTCTGATCTAGAAATCCCTGACGCAGCCACACCCATAGATGGTGAAATAGTATCTGACATCCTGGCTATCCTGTGTGCTTATTGGGTTTTGTTTTTGATGAAATCTCTTGTACACTTGATGGAAAACTTTCATAATCATTTTCAACACCGACATTTCGCACTGGTGGTGGGGTCTTGTTTTTTACTGCGGGACACCTGCCAAAAAACGCCTCGGAAAAATAAAAGCTGCCCAGTGAAAACTGCCTGGCGGGGGGAAAAACACATTCTTCAGGGGGGACAAACTCTTGTTAATTTCATTACTGTTAAGATATTCAGTTACAATAGATAGATACATATAGATATCAAATCAAACACACTATTCTTTGAGAAACAAGCTGGCAGCACCTTGGCCACCACCAATACACATACTGACAACACCATATTCACCTGCATTCAATTCTCTAAGAAGGGTACAAAGCTGTCTTGCGCCGGTAGCACCCAAAGGATGTCCAAGAGCAATTGCACCACCTCTTGGATTAACCTTATTAATGTCAATACTGTTAGACTTTATTGAATAGAGAGCTTGTCCTGCAAATGCTTCATTGATTTCAAATACTGAGACATTTGAAATGGCCAGATTACATTGATTGAGCAACTTTGGGATAGCCAATGCCGGGCCAATACCCATAATATCAGGAGGAACACCAACGCATGCAGTTGCAATGTATTTGCCGAGAATTTTGAGGTTTAGTCGGTTAGCCAGTTTTCTGGTCATCAATAATATAGCCGCAGCACCATCTGAAACCTGGGATGAATTACCAGCATGTGATGCTCCATTCTTTTTGAAAGCCGGTTTAATTTTTTGTAAAGATTGTGCAGTAACATTCTTCCTTGGACCTTCATCTGTGTCTACAGTAATTGTTTTAAATTTTGGACCACTGTCACTTCCTTCGTCGTTATCATCATCGTCGTTATCACCATCATCTTCGATTTCAACTTGAATTGGTAAAATTTCATCTTTAAATAAACCACTAGAAACAGCCCTTTCTGCTTTTTGATACGAATTGGCAGCAAATTCATCCTGTAAATTTCTATCAATATTAAAACGTTCATTCACGTTTTCACTTGTGTTTCCCATTGGTAAAAGACAATTTTTGGCATTCACAGATGCTTCTTGAACTATTTTAGAAATATTCGGTGCAGCTTGAGGACCGTAATTTTTAGACATACTTTCGACACCACATGCTAAACCACACTCAATTTGGCCCGCCAAAATTTTATTAGCAATATCATTAACTGCCATCAAACCAGAAGAGCATTGTCTATTCAATGCAATAAAAGGAACTTCCGATGGGATACCCGCAGCAATGGTAGCAGCTCTGTGTTCGTTGACACCGGCACCAGGATTAAGGACATTACCTACTGCAACATCTCCAATAATAGAGGGATCAATGTCCACTTTTTTGAAAAACTCAACGAGTAGTTTAAACAATATTTCATCCGAGTTTATGTCTTTAAACGAGCCTCTGCCCGCTTTTGTGAGCGCAGTCCTATTGGCACCTACGATAACTACATCGTTATCGTTTTTTTCAGAATGGTTTGCAGTATTAGACTGCATGAGATGGTTAGATATTTGATTGAGTCTATTCATTTTTGCCAAAAGAGATGAATATATCTCTTGTAAATGTATTTCTTCTTATTACGGCAGAATCATCGTCTCTTAAATAGTGCTCCCGAAACAAATAATTTTCCCGAAAGTTACTCCGAGAACCGTCTATTTACCATGATCAGTTTGAGCGGGGAAAAATACAAACCAACTGCAGAGCAAATGCTGAGCCTTGGGAAAGGGCGCGCAGGTCACGAAAAAGCTCCTTCCTTCCGCCAAGCTAGTGCCAAACTAGCGTGCTGGCGTGCTGACGTGCGCGCTAGCGTTCCTTTTTTTTTGTTCTAACATGAAAATTAGTTTTTCCATGAGGGCTCTGCATCTTTTTATTTGGATTAGTTTCTACTAGTCTCATGCACTTTTTCTGCCTCTAGACTAGCACTAGAATCTATTTTCTTTTTTTTAATAGGTCGGCAAGAAACTAAACGATGTTCTAGACTTTTGGAATGGACAAAAAAAGGGTTGAGTGTGCTGGGGTTCGAACCCAGGAAATCCTAAGAAAATCAGGTTCTGATCCTGACGCCTTAACCTCTCGGCCACACACCCATCTAAATTAACACTGTTTTGAGCATGAGGTGCCGCAAAATTGATTATTTATTTCTTTTTTTTGATTGCAGTTGAGAGACCAGACCCAGATGTCAATTCAAGAAAGGTAAAAGGTATTTGAAACACCAAAATGTTTTACACTCTTTTCAAACTCCGTTTGTACTTTCTGTAGATATAATTTACAATTTGTTTGCAGGACTATGTTTTTGAAGTTTATTTGCACTCATTATGTTAAAAAGTAAACTATGGTATTCTTTGGGTGGACCAATTTCTTTTATGCTTTTTTTGTAGCTCTGTTGATCTGTTAACAGCACACTTAGAATAAACAAATATAAAATAAAAATGACCAATTAAAATTTAAATTAAAAAAGCGATCATAAAGTTAATACATGAATTCAAAGTTTTTATCTTGAAAATTAAACCAGCTGTATAGTACCCTTTAGTGTAAAATGAACAAATATTTACAGATGTATTAATTTTAGAGGTCCACTTAACAACATTTTAACAAAGTACTCTCAAATACTAAATTTGTTTTTGTTTTTTTTCAACATCTTATTTTTGACATTGGCTATTATTGGAAAAACTCGTTGCTGAAACCAACTTATCATTTCAACACAATTTTGCATCAGGAGGCTCGTCATGCAGTGATAGTTTTTGTCTTTTTTTCACGTCTCGCGTCAAAAGAGCTTTTCCTTTTGCTTGATACAAGACATGTTGCCACTGTTGTTCTATTGTACTTTGCAAACAGACTGTCTATAATATATCGTGAAGATGTCTCAATGGATCAAATATGTTGGATTTCAACCGGGTCAATTGGATTTTACACTAGTTACTTTTTTATCACTACTATTTTGGCTTTCAATTCCGATTATTTATATAATATGTGGCCACATACTTTACATTAAAAAGGTGTACTACCGCCGAAATAGACAACCAATCTCTGTTGAAATGAACGAAGTAGTGATTGTTGTTTTGGGAGATTTAGGGCACTCACCAAGAATGGGATATCATGCATCGAGTTTTGTCAAATTGGGTTATCATGTGAATTTGTGCGGCTACCTGGAAAGTAATCTCCCTGACTATTTACACAACGAAGATATTTCCATCTATGACATACCTGTAATTAAAAATGAGAAAAAATTGCCCTATCTTTCATTTGCACTGCTTAAAGTTGTGGCGCAAATTTATGATTTAACAATTCTGTTGAAAAACGTTATTGATGATAGGACCCGATTTGTTTTAGTGCAAAACCCACCTTCACTACCTGTTATTTTAATCATCGGACTCATTAAGAGATTTTGGGCACCGAATATACAGATTGTTATTGATTGGCACAATCTTAATTGGAGTATTTTGAATCTTAAATATCAGAATGAAAATCACCCTGTTGTTAGATTGATGAAATTCTATGAAAAATATTGTGGCAAACACTTTGCAGACTTGAATATTACTGTAACAGAAGCATTGAAAAAATATCTAATTTCTGAGTTTGATTTCCAAAGTACGAAAATATTAACTTTATATGACCGTCCAAGTGACATATTCCAACCATTAGAATCACAAGACGAATTAAAGACAATTGTCTGCAAAAATTCATTTTTCAAGGATCTGGCTTACAATCAATTAACTGATAGAATTTTAATTACTTCAACCTCTTTCACAAAAGACGAAGATTTTACAGTTCTGGTTAAAGCATTAATCAACCTTGATGAAAAGTTTGAGAGTGAAAAATCACACAACAGGGTTATTATGTTAGTAACAGGAAAAGGACCTTTACAATCCGAGTTTTTACAAATGGTAGAACAACATCAATGGAAACATGTTGTAGTTAAAAATCTTTGGCTACCTATTAAAGAATACCCAAATGTTTTGAAAATTGCAGATTTAGGAATATCATTGCACTACTCATCATCAGGTTTAGATTTACCCATGAAGATTGTTGATTTGTTTGGATCAGGCATTCCAGTGATAAGTATGAACTATCCAGTGATAAGAGAACTTGTCAAAAATAAAATCAACGGTATCATTTTAGACAATAATCAAGATCATCTTGAAATGAGTAGAAAAATTTTTGAACTTCTATTTCAAGATAAAGAAATCTATATTAAGATTAAAGAAGGTGCTTTAATAGAAACCCAAAGACACTGGGATGATGAATGGGATGATAAGCTAGCCAACATGATGTCTCTTAGAAACACAAACAGAGTGTGAGTTTATTTTTTTATTTTTTTTTATTTTTTAATTTCTTGTTTTTTCTTCACTTATCGCCCTTTTTACAGGGTAGCAAACTCGAACCCCAAACAAGGTGCCCTATTCTTTTGGAAATGTATGTTTATTATACCTGTTTACACTCCTTTGCTATATATACTTTTATAGGTGCTTAGAACCCAGTCATCTTTGCTAGAATTGATATTTTAGGTTTTAATTTTTTTGTATAAAAATGTCAGTTAGTTTGCAGCAGAGATTATCTTCCGCCGACTTCAGTGCTATATCAGTAAGTGTAGATGGGGGATACACATCGGAAGAAATCCTCTATACTATTGACTCCGATTACATTCAAAGAAACATGGGTATTGCTAAAAGTGTGAGATTCAAAGACAGTCCTGAAATTGTTGAAAATCACACAGTAATTTCTGAGTCTGAATACCATCTGCCACATGTTTTGATAGACCTGTTCAGACAAGATCAAAAAACCAAGCCATCACACAATGTTCAAAAAGACAGAGTAGATGAAGAAAGTTTATATAATAGCATCATAAATGAGGATAGCGTAAGTAATGATAGCAGAAGTGACGACAGTTCAAGTGAGGAGCGATCCTTGACAGCTACAGAGATACATTTTGTAAACCAAAATGACAAAAACCTGCAATCTAAACTTGATAATAGGTGTTTAATAGCAGGTAAAAATATTCAAAGTATTCATGCTGCCAAAGAGTCCAAGTTCACAAATTCAATGCAGCCAGTTTCCAAAAACATGGAAGCTCATGCATATATAGAAAATAATAAATTCAAAACAGGCCAAGCGTTTGATAATCTAGATTATTCATTTTTCAAACAAAGGAATGATGCAGAGTCCAATAAAAAGTTGAAAAAAACAATTGCAAAATTAAAAGGATATACAGATGTGCAAAATGCAGTCATAGTAAATTATGAGAAAATGGACCATGACGTGAAGCAGGAATTTCACATGTTGAAATTAAATCATGCTAATGTTTTAAAAAGTAATGTCGATCTTTGTAAAAAAGTCGAAACATTAACAACAGAGTTAGAAGAAGCTAAAATTCAATTGCAAGTGTTTTCACAAGTACGAGAAGCTGAAATTAAGAAACAACCTGTTCAAAAATCCAGAGTAACAACAACATCAGAGCAGAATTTTGACCTGTTGAAAAAAATGATGATACATATTCAAAATAAAAATGAATTTTTAAACCAGGCATTTGTTTGTGTTACAAAGCAATTTGAAAATATTTACAGACACACACTCCTCCCTGCACTTTATTTACTTGGCCAAAGTTCCGACTTTGAAATCGGTAAACCAACCTTTGATGCGACTAGCTCTACACAAGGCTTTATTGACTCGCATTCTGAAATATTTACAAAAGCCGTAGATTTCAACACATGTTTCGATGCTACAGACAATGATCTTCTCATACACAATCAGCAGATTTTGCTACATGATCTGGAACTGTACTTCTTCGAACTCAATAAAAAGATCGGCTCCGAGCTTGAACTGCTTTTCTCTCACAATGTGTGAGCTGAAAATCCCAATAACTGTACAATCAAGTCTCATTATCGAGCCTCTACATTGGTTTTGTCTTTACAGCTATTCTATACATCTATTCTATACATGTATAGGTTTGCTACAGCACCTGTTATTGAATAAACCTAAAAAGAAACCATTTCTTTTACTCAACGGAGCACATCGACCGAACGATGAGGCGCAGCATTGTGATTTGTGGCGCGAAGGTGTGAGTAATACTGGCCCCGGCAAACAAGGACATCTGAGAAGACACACCCGAGAGATGTGGATGACATTTCTTCATTTGGAAAACCGGTTGGGTATTTTGTAGTGGCTTCTTCAGATATACCAACAGATCCTTTTTCGTGTACCGCTGTTATCACATAATGGTGAAGGAAAACTACATTGAGAAGGTTAAGATCCTTGGAAAGGATACTATCCATGTCGGATACAAAATTCAAAAGCATATCTGTAATGAAATTGTTGAAAAATTACCATCTTCTACATACGTTATCGTGACCGATACCAACTTGGTTAAGGCTGGCCATTTAGAAAAATATAAGCAAGCATTTTTGCAAACCATTGCAGAAATTAGACCGGAATCAAGATTGTTAACATACGTGATTTCCCCAGGTGAAGCTAATAAGAATAGAATTACCAAAGCTGCAGTCGAAGATTACCTTTTGGGCGAAGGATGTACAAGAGATACAATCATTGTTGCTATGGGTGGTGGTATTATTGGAGACATGATTGGTTATGTCGCAGCAACTTTCATGAGAGGTGTTAAGGTTGTCCAAATTCCAACTACTTTATTAGCAATGGTGGATTCGTCAATTGGTGGTAAAACCGCTATCGATACTCCATTGGGTAAAAATTTCATTGGTGCTTTTTGGCAACCAGAATATGTTATGGTTGATATTTCTTTCCTTACAACTTTACCAGTCAGAGAATTCATCAATGGTATTTCTGAAGTTATCAAAACCGCCGCAATTTGGAATGAAGCTGAATTTGATAGATTAGAGTCATACACTGAACTATTTTTACAAGTCATAAATGATAGATCAGGGGAAGATGGAAGTGTTGATTTAACACCAATTTTAGATCATATTTATAAATTAGTCCTTGAATCAATTAAAGTTAAAGCAGAAGTTGTCACTTTAGATGAAAGAGAAGGTGGTTTAAGAAATTTACTTAATTTTGGTCATAGTATTGGTCATGCGTATGAGGCAATTTTAACCCCTCAAGCTTTACATGGTGAATGTGTTGCTATTGGTTCTATTAAAGAGGCTGAATTAAGTAGATATTTGGGTATTTTACCACCAGTGGCAGTTTCAAGATTAAAAAAATGTTTTGAAGGTTATGGATTACCAATTTCTATTCACGATAAAGTTTTACAAAGTAGAGTGAATGGTAAAATTTGTCCAGTCGATGTTCTCATAAAGAAAATGGCAATCGATAAAAAGAATGATGGTTCTAAGAAAAAGGTTGTTTTGCTAAAAAAAATTGGTGAATGTTATGAACCATGTGCTTCCTATGTTAAAGATGAAGATTTAAGAGTTGTTTTAACTGAAGATATTGAAGTTTATCCATTTGATCTTAAAAAACAACAAGATGCTACAATTACACCACCAGGTTCTAAATCTATTTCAAATAGAGCATTAATTTTAGCTGCTCTAGGTAAAGGTCAATGTAAATTAAAAAATTTACTTCACTCTGATGATACCCAATATATGCTTGGTGCTGTTTCTGCTTTAAAAGGTGCTGAAATTTCATGGGAAGACAATGGTGAAACCGTTGTTTTGAATGGTAATGGTGGAAAGTTAATAACTACCGATGAAGAAATTTATTTAGGTAATGCAGGTACTGCATCAAGATTCTTAACCACAATAGTTTGCTTAGTTGGACCTAATGGTGATTTAGATACTGTTAAATTAACTGGTAATAAGAGAATGCAAGAAAGACCTAATGGTCCATTAATTGATGCATTAAGATCTAATGGTGCAGATATTAAATGTACGAATAAAGAAGGTTCATTACCTATTGTAGCTAAATGTGGAAATGGCTTAAAAGGTGGTAGAATTGAGCTTGGTGCAACCGTTTCATCACAATACGTTTCTTCTATTTTATTAGCTGCTCCATATGCTCAAAATCCAGTTACTTTATCATTGGTTGGTGGTAAACCAATTTCTCAACTATATATTGACATGACAATTAGAATGATGTCATCTTTTGGTATTGAAGTTAAGAAGTCTGAAACTGAAGAATATACATACGAAATTCCATTAGGACATTATGTCAATCCGCCAGAATATGTCATTGAATCTGATGCATCATCTGCTACATATCCATTAGCATATGCTGCAATGACCGGTACTAAGTGTACCATTCCAAATATTGGTTCTGCTTCATTACAAGGTGATGCACGTTTTGCTGTTGATGTTTTAAAACCAATGGGATGTACAGTGACACAAACCGAAACCAGTACTACAGTCCAAGGTCCATCAGTTGGTACATTGAAACCACTAAAACATGTTGATATGGAACCAATGACTGATGCGTTCTTAACCGCCACTGTAGTTGCAGCAATTGCTAATGATCCAAACCAATATACTACTATTGAAGGAATTGCTAACCAAAGAGTCAAAGAATGTAATCGTATTGAAGCAATGAGAGTTCAATTGGCTAAATTTGGTGTTACTGCAACGGAACTTGATGATGGTATTGTTGTTCATGGTATTGATTACACTGATTTGAAGGTTCCTGAAGAGCCAGGTATTTATTCATACGATGACCATAGAGTTGCAATGAGTTTTTCATTATTGGCAGGTATGGTTCAAAATGGTCCTGTTATTATTCAAGAAAGATATTGTACTTCTAAAACCTGGCCTGGATGGTGGGATGTTTTACACACACAACTAGGCACCAAATTGAATGGTTTTGAACCAGCTTCATTCATTGCTTCCAATAATAACTCTGGTTTACCACCTAAGAATGGCGACAAGAGCATTATTTTAGTTGGAATGAGAGCTACTGGAAAATCAACAATGTCTCACGTTATTTCATCCGCTACCGGCTTCTCAATTATTGATATTGATCAATATTTCGAAAATAAGATCGGTAAAACAATTAAGGAATTTATTGAAGAAAATTCATGGGAAGAATTCAGAAAACAAGAATTGGATACATTCAAGGAAGTATTAGCTAAATATCCAACTAATCATGTTTTATCTACAGGTGGCGGTATTGTTGAAATCCCACAAGCCAGAGATTTATTAATTGATTATAAGACAAACGGTGGTATTGTTTTACATTTACATAGGGCTGTTGAAGAAATGATCTCGTTTTTAAACAAAGACACTAACAGACCAGCTTATTTAGAGGAAATTCTGCAAGTTTGGAATAGAAGAAAAGTATGGTATCAAGAAGTTTCTAATTACTTCTTTTTCTCTCCACATTGCAACAATGATACCGAATTGACCCATCTATATAGAACTATGGGCTCATTTGTTGAAGAGATTATTGGCACTCCTGCTCCAATTCCATCCGGTAGATCACATTTTGTTTGTTTAACCTACCCAGATTTGAAAGAAGGTGATGCATTAAAAAATTTAAGTAAGATTACCACTGGCTCTAATGCAGTTGAGCTACGTGTTGATTTACTCAAATCTTATGATGTAGAATTTGTTGCTGAACAAGTTGGATTATTAAGAAACCATATTGAAATTCCAATTATTTTCACCCTCAGAACAGTTTCTCAAGGTGGTAAATTTCCAGATAATGATTATGAAAATATTACTAAATTGACTGAATTGGCATTCAAAATGGGTGTTGCATATGTTGATATGGAATTATCTTTACCTGAAAGTTTATTTGCAACTTTAATTTCAAAGAGAAAGTTCACCAAGGTTATCGGATCACACCACGATTTTTCAGGTAATTTTAAATGGGATAATTCTGAATGGGAAAATAAATATCAATTTGCAGTTAATTCTAACGTTGATATTGTTAAATTTGTTGGCACTGCCTTAAGCTTCCAAGATAACTTTGAATTAGAAGAATTCAGAAAATCACATACCGCTAAACCATTAATTGCTATTAACATGCGTAGATTAGGTCAATTATCAAGAATTGTGAATCCGCTATTAACACCAGTTACTCATCCACTCCTACCAAACTCTTCAGCACCAGGTCAATTATCAATTGCTCAAATTAACAATTCATTATATCAAATTGGTGAGTTAAATCCAAAGAAATTTTATGTTGTTGGTACACCAATTTCTCATTCCAGATCTCCTGTTTTGCATATGGCAGGATATGACGTTTTAGGATTACCACATCAATTTACTAGATTTGAAACTGACGATGCTGAAAAAGTTTACACTCAGATTGTTCAAGATCCAGATTTTGGTGGTTGTGCAATTACTATTCCATTAAAAATGGACATGATTAAATATGCTGATGAATTAAGTGAATCAGCTAAGGTAATTGGTGCAATTAATACTTTGTACCCATTAGATAATGGAAAGTTTTATGGTACCAACACCGATTGGATTGGTATCACTCAATCTTTCAAGAGAAATGGTGCATTTGGAGATGTTAAGAATGGTTTAATTTTAGGTGGTGGTGGTACATCCAGAGCTGCAGTTTACGCTCTCAATAAAATGGGCTGTAAAACCATCTATATGTTGAACAGATCAGTTAACAAATTAGAAGAAATTAAAGAATCATTTCCATCTAATTACAACATTCAAATATTAAAAGATTCTTCTGATATTGCACAGATTAAAGACATTGAATTGGTTGTTTCGACAGTTCCTGCAAATGTCGAACTTGAATCTTCTTTCACTGAAAATATTAAACACGCATTATCCAAATCTATCGATGGCAAGAAATACTTTATTGAAGCTGCTTATAAACCCTTAGTGACTCCACTTATGAAGATTGCCGAAGATGAATTCAAGTTTGTTGTTATTCCAGGTAGAGAAATGCTAGTCAACCAAGGTATTGCACAATTTAAAGAATTCAATGGTATTACCCCACCATATGAAGAAGTTTTTACAGCTGTAACTTTTGATGCTGTAGAAACATACAACATTTGTATTTAAATTTTTTTGTATATAGCATTTATATTTCAATTTAGCTTATTTAAATTTTAATAAAATAATTTTCCAAGTACATCTGGAAAGTAATTCGAAAATATTTTATACACGAAAATTATCTTAAGCATGGCGTCTCAGCTGCCTTAAATTGCTTATCGTGGTTTTAATTGTAAATTCTTTTCGGATATATAGGGGTAATGATCTGCCATCTAACAACCGAAAGAGGATGGAAAATCAAAACAACAGAAGAGGAGCAGACTTTACTTCAACAATTTTATAACCCTGTTGCAGGAGAAGCCCAGAAAGACTCAGAAGTAACATGGTTTCCGGAAATTCAGACCTTTACATTAGAAAAAGATAAGTTACTATCGAAATGGAGTGTTTCTAAGACATTTATGCTACAACGTAAGATTGATACGTATCTTAATGAAAGAAAAATGAGAGGTTTTAGGTCTTTTAAGAAAGAAAACAATGTTTTAGATTTAGGCGTAGGATTACATGTTTTAATAGCTGCTGCAAATAAAACATTTGGAGCAAACAATTGGTTTACTATTGTAGGTGACAGTAGGATAATCCAATATAAGGAAATGGAAAATAATATTGAAATTTTAGTTATGGAAACTCATGTTAAAATAATGCTTGCTGATAATACAAGTGTTGAACAAAAAGGTGTGGGAAGTGCTTATAGTTTAGAGAAAGGAATGGCATTTAAAAAATGTAAAAAAGAAAGCATAAGTGAAGGACTGAAAGCATGTTTTGCCGAATTGGTTGTTTTGTTGCACGACTATGAAGATAAGGTTAGGAGTGGGTATTATAAAAAATATAAATAGATGGTCTATGAAGGAGTTGATAGTGATTTGATGAGATTCGAAGATGTAAGAATACCAGTTGTTAAGAATATGACTTTTTTGTTTTTAGTAGAATCCGTTTTTTCAAGAACGTATTTTATAGTTGCTATTTCACTCCATGTTAAACCGCCAACTGCTGAAATTATAATTGTGGAATTATCAGATTTTAAATCAGATATTTTAGGAGGGATCGCAGAATTAAATAAGTTACGTTTGGAATCAGGAATAAGTGGTTTCTCTAGAGTTGGCGTTGATAGTCGCAATTGCAAGTTGTTCCAGCCGTATGTTATTGCGTGTAAAGAGTTTTTTTTTTGTTCATTTATGAAAGACCTCGTATATATTGACTGAATTAAACGTGTGAAAATAGATACATAACCAGGATAGCCAAAATCTGCATCGTCATACATTTTTGTGAAATCATCAGAGTCAACTATGTCATCATTATGGGTAGGTAATAAGTTCAGAGATTTTGACAAATCTTGAAAATCGACAATACTTTGAGAATTTGAAGGTTCAAGTGGTTTCTTTTGAAACGATAAGAAAGACATAGATTGATTAATGGAATTTGTATCAGTGAATTGAATAATTTTTAGTTTTTGTAAGTTTATAACAATTGGGAGTACTAAATCAGGTGTAAATTTATTTACTAATTGAGAAAGTAAAGGTGAAAATTCTAATTCCTTAAAACCTTGTTTTACAATGGATGTAATAATAACAAGTTTCAGTATATCTTCCATTGTCGAATCGTTATTTAATAATAAATTAATTGTTTTTTGAAAAATTAATACAGTAGTTAAATTATTTGACAATATATCTTGTTGTAATTCAATCAATTGAGTATAATAAGAATTAAATTCTGGAACTTCTAAATCATCTAAAATATCGATGCCAGTTTTTCGTAATTGATTATCAAATTTGTTTAAAATTTTTTCCGCCAAATATGTATGATTTGATACATAGACTTGCATTGATTTCAAAGTATTCAAATCCGAAACAAAACTTTTAATTTCTTGTAAATTTTGTAAATTTTTCCTTTTATCAAATTCAGTTTGTAAAAGTTTGGCATTTTTATTTAATATTGGTCCAACATGGCTAAAATTTAAAAATTTTATATATTGATAAATTTCATCATTTGGATCATTTAAATCAATTAATTTGTCATCAACTTTTAATGGAGATAATTGATTTGATTGGAATAATTCATCGCATAAACCTGAATATGTTAGTTGATTACATAAACATGAAATTAAGTCGTTGGATCTGTCTATTGATATCAAATGAACAGAATTATTATAAAACGAATGAACATTCATAAATAACGTTTCATCAATATCGTTGAGAATTTTTAACTTATTTGCACCAAGTGACTGTAAATGAGAATTCAATAAAGATTCATATATTTCCCAAAATTGAATTGATTTTGATCCTTTAAGATAAATATTTGTAATTCTCAATTTATAGTTTGAATCTATATATAATTGAAGTAAAGATTTAGCCAATTGTTCAAGTGGAATTGGTGATTCATCAAGATATAAATGCTTGAATCCTGCATCTAAATCATATTCCAAAGTATATATATTATTTGAAAGTTCAGTATATAGTACTGAAGACCAAATATGAAATGATTTGATATAATTGGATATGCCCGATTGCTTGATGTAAGTATCCATTGATTTATTTATAATTGGATGAGCAAAAATTATATGAATATTACCATTGCCACTTAGATGTTGTAATTGATTCGATAATAAATTTAGTTTTTCAAATCCTGATTGTAAATCTAATAAGAAAACAATTGAATTTGTATCATGATTGTAAATCCCCGATTCATTAAACCATAAAGTTTTTGAAACATTTGCCGATTTTAAAAATGATGAAAATTTGTTGTTTGTTAAGTAATTAAGTTTATTTGACAATTGCGTATCTAAGATTAAAGTGTTTTCACCATATTGAAAAGAGGAAATAGAGTGAAATATTCCAATCAGTTCTTCAATTGGTGTCATTGATAAAACAGCACCTATAAGAATAAACTAATATAATACAATTTGATCCGATCTTGTGTAATTCAATCTTTTTTTAATCTAATTCAATCCAATTTACTCTGAATTGACCTAGTTTATTCCAATGTAATCGATCTAGGTCAGTCTAATTTGATCTAGATCCGTCTAATTTGATTTAGTTCCGTTTAATTTAATCTAGTTGAATCTAATTTGATCTAGTTAAATCCAATTTGATCTAGTTAAATCTAATTCCGTATATTTGAATCTAGTTCGGTATATTTGGGTCTAATCTAATTTAGTCTTAAATAAATGTTGCATGCATATATTTTTGGAATATAAACATACCCAGGGGAAAGAACCGTTTTTCTTTTCTCCCGCTGCACCACACAAAACTGGGCGGCCAACATCCTTTGTTACTGGGAATTCCCACCAAACTCTTCCACGAAAAAAAAAGGGCGAGGGCAGCAAACGGGTAGAAGCCCACGAGTAAAAATAAAATGGGTGGTCGGGTCACACGAATGAGCCAATGGAAATGAAAATGAAACAAGAGAAAAAAATGCAAAAATCAGAAAATATAAAACCCAGTAGCAAATACCAAAACGCAGGTTGCAAATGCAAGAAAACATCCGAGTCAAGGACAGCTAAGAAGTAAACAAACAAGAACCGAATAAAAGACGATTTAGTCCATCTTTGAGTTTTATATTCCCCAGACTCTACTAAATATGAGTCAATCAGATAATTCCAAGTAAAGAATACCTTCTGTATGTGGTGTTTATGATGTTGTGTTTTATTGTAAAAAATACACATGAATAAATAATATATAATATATAAGTTGAAAAAAGGGCACCTGAGTCATATTCTCAACTACCCGAAATTGAAGTAAAAACAAAAATGATTGTAATCATGAGAACGAAAATGCTTCTAAAGCTTTAATATGTCTAGACGAAAAAACTGGAAAACGGAGTATTGGGTACATTAGATTTAAGCATCTTCTTCAATCTTCTTCTTTTCTGCTAATGAAGTGTAGTATTCTTCTCTGACGGAAACCATCTTCTTGTGTTGGTTCCACCATGCGACACCGATGACTCCACCGATTGCGAAACCAACTGAGATATCGACGATGATCTTTCTTTTCATAGTACCGGTAATTTGTGCGATAGCCATTGTTGTTATGTGTTTTGTTCGATGTATTATACAACTTCAAGATAAAATCTTCCTTTTACACCCATTCTCTTCTCTGTGTTCCCTCTTTGTTTTCCCGTATCCCTGTCGCACCACCTGCAAAGATGCAGCACCCGTGCACCGCGGCGTTACGCAATGCACGGCCGGCTGCGCCGCCGTCGCCGGTTCCACCAATAGGAGCGCGCGCTTGTAGTTGGCGCGGGCGGCGCAGCAGGATCGCGCCACTTTGGCCGTAGCGCAACCTGCTGCAGGGCTTGCAGAGAGCTGGGGGCGGCACCCAGCGGGTTTTGGCGGGAAGTAAAAACATTAGTGGGCCGCGCCGGCTGTGCCACCCACAACCTCCTGTGGGTAATTGCAGGGACGCGGTGGTGGCCCCATGAACAGACCGTGTTTCTTACAACGGGACACCATTTTAAGCAGTTTTAGAAAAAAACATACTAGAAACCAAGTTTGTTAACAAGGTGAAGATTATTTCTCTGTTATCCAACGCAACACACCACACCATGTTCGCAAGAGCCTTCCAAAGATCCTCCATCAGACAATTCTCTGCTTCTACCAAGTCCCTCTCCGGTCCTCACTTCCCAGAAGGTGCATACAACAACTTACCATTCAAGGTCAAGGACAGAAGAGTCCCATACGCAGTTCCACATCTCATCTTCTGGACTGTTGCATGTGGTATTCCATTCTTTGCATACTTTGTCCAACAAAAGAGAGCCGGTTTATTATAATGGAGACCTAGCCATCTATACTTCATATTTATTTCCTTATATACTTAACGATTTTTGGTATAACACTTAACTAGACTCGATTCATTTTTTTCTACATTGCAACTTGAAGATTGTGTCTTCTACGCCTACGTTTTCCCTTGTTTTGTTTTTACATTGCATCCGGCCATGGTGGTGTAATATGTTCTTTTTTTATCCAGTAAGACTTGTTTCTAATACTATTGGCTATTCTAGCCAGGTTATTTCAATGGCGGTTGAAACTTAATTTTTCATCCATACTAATTACACTGCCTGCACCACCAGTATTAGTATTCTCAACTCTACTAATCTGACTGCTAAACAGATGATGATGTAGTGCTACCGTCATATAATTGCCATTATTTCACCTATTCTGAAAACGTTCTATCCTGTAGTGACATCAATCTATCATTTTTTTATCATGTACTCTGCGCTTCAAACGAAACCCATATTACTACCATTACTCCCAGTACTACAGATACCTCTACCGAAAACTTTATAGTTATTAATGTAACTGCATTGGATTTTGCAATCATGCTATTTTGTGAACTTGCACGTTTCTTCTTCTACACAGAGTGAAATTCACTTTACTAAAACATTCTCATGTCTTCCTTGCTTTTTGAAATCCTGTACTTGTAATGAGAGCTGCCATATATTTCTTGATTATTTTCATCCATATTCATATTACAAGTGTCATAATACCACCAATGCTGCAAACACTTGCAATTGTAGTTATAATTGCACTTGATCCTATTTGTAATCCAACTAATAGACTTCTGTTCGCTTGTTCCATCTTTCGATCTGTCGGGTACTCATTACATGGAGTTGACTCAAAAATGCTTTTTGCATGTGTTCCTTTAGTGTATAATCATTGCAACTTGATACACAGTTCCAGCCCCTAAAATATTGATCATTTTTTGAACTGGTAGATGTTGAAATTAGTAGCTAATTGAATACTTGGTTATTTCTTATAACTTGGCTGAGTTATTTCTTCAACACTTTCCGCCTTCTCTTTGATAAATTTCTAATCTGACGGTACTATTAACGCCAAAGTTTCGTTTAAACCTTTGTTATTATCCATTTTGACGTCAGAGCTTATTATTACTACTTTGTAAAACTTAAAAGGACAAAAAACGTAAAACTTTCAATACATATTCGAATTAACATACCCTGCACACAAAACATCTACACATGATATATATACCAAAATTTCAGCGTTTCTTCTGAAACCTGAACAACAAGACATAAACTTATGTAATTAATACACGTTACAACAATTATTGTTACAAAAGAAACTCTGTATACAAATACAGGTGTTTTTGCTTTTTATTTTGCCTTGCAATGAAATAAAAAATAGGTTATGGCTCAGCTAAGTCAAGTGTAGTCTCATATACATGCATTATTACACACATCTAATCTAAATCCATCTCTAAACCTTCCAAACCACCCGAACTATTAGTATTGTTAGTATTATTATTATTATTATTATTGTTGTTATTGTTGTTATTGTTAGAGTTGGCGTTGGCGTTAATGTTTTGGGATAATCCGGTAACCACACTACTGGCTAAAGAGGTTAAGTCCTGGGCCAAATTTTGCATACTGTTTTCATTGTCTGGGTTGGAATTACCAACACGTGAAGCAAACATAGCAGCAAATTGTCTGGCCCTATCAATGCCCGAAAAAGTAGCATTATTGAAAGCCTGTGCATTGCTCAATGGTGAATTGTTGAATGGCGAAGATGTTGAAGTTGTATTGGGGACAGCAGAAGATGCGTTAGCTGATATAGACTCAGATTGTTCTCTTTGACGTCTTAATTCAGCAGCTCTGTTAATAGCTGCTTCATGTGCTGCTCGGTGGGCTTGTAATATATCTTGTGGAAGCCCTGAACTTGATATTGGTGAATGAATAATTGTTGGGGAAGTCGTTGTAGTTGTTGTGGTTGTAGTTGGAGCTGTGGCTAAGGGTACTGAAGGTGTTGAAGGTGCAGAAAGTGCAGAAAGTGCAGATATTGCAGACGGTGCAGATGATTCAGATGGCTCCGGCAAATCCGATGATTCATATGACGCAAATGGTGCAGATGCTGTTTCTGAGTCGTTGGCTCTTTCAGATGTTCTTCTTGGATTAATTAAATTGGAAAATGCAATACTACTAGCCAGTGCTCCAAATGGATTAGAACCTGTACCTGAGACTGTTGCATTATTTGATTCGTTCATGGTGGCATTTGGTAAATTGGTTGTATTTCTTGCATTTGTAGCAGTCGGCGTTGTATTTGTAAGAGTTGTGGCATTTGCTCTAACTCCATTGATTGGTATTGGAATACTAGCTCTGGCAACTATGGCAGCAGAATGTTCCGCATTGTGAGAAATTGGAACATTACCAAACGAAACGGGTGGTATACCAGATTCTACCATATGGTTAGGTAACGCAGGATATGATTCCACTATACGTCTTACATCGGGTGTAACTATACCATCAATGAATTCTTGTGGGTATTCTTGCTGCTTGCATCTGGATTCAGCTAGTCTCACGGCTTCTCTAAGTTGTGCTTTGAATCTAGTTAATGAATGTGGTAACTTCTCATTGAGTTTAATTACTTTAACATATGACTCAAGCGCACTTGGTGTATCACCTTTATACAAGTAAATGAATCCCAGTTGACATAAACTTGGAATATATTCTGCATTCAATTCAATGGAATTGAGCAAATCTTCCTTTGCCTCATCGATTGCATCCATCTTGACCAACGTAACTGCACGGTTATAATAAATGGCATAATTCGATGGGTCTTTATCAATAGCCTGTGTATATCTCATCAACGCAGCTCCATAATTCAACGCTCTGAACTTTTCATTCCCTAACTTTCTAAGCTCTTCGACTGTATGTTCCGACATTACTGTTCTGACAACTGAAAAAGACATTGGCACACTGATTTGTAATTTGACAAATTAAAAAATCTCAGTCGAGAGGCCCAACATCAACAAAATCAAAGACCACTCCTTTCTGTTTTGAGTCCAATCGACCATGTACTCAGCTGAAGCAAATACAAATAAGCTAGACAAACTTGCAATAGATCTACAGAAGGTGGTTCCACTGGAGCCAACATTGAGCCCTGAAGTTTGTCTCAAAGATTACAAAAGTTTGCAGAATTTTTTGAAGTTATCAAGATATGCCGTTGACGATAACCTGAAATCACACCTCAACAACATACTCAACCATAACGAAACCAACCAGAATTCCATTTTTAAATATATCAGATCAAACACCAACGAGCAGACATGTGTTCAATTTCTTGACTCCTTGGTATATCCTGAATGGAAGAAACGCTCGGATGTAATCACATACTGCCAGAACGTGGTGGACAAATCCTCAGCAGATAAATTCGACGATGATGGCTTTTCTACCTTGTCTACAGAGGAAAAACACAAATTACTAAGGATCGATCCGTACAGTTATAAAAATTTGGAACAGAAGTACTTGCAAAAAAATGCACAACTGCTAGAATTGAAAAATTTATACAACAACGAAAGTCAGGTTGAATCCATAGTGATGAAAAGATCATCGGATTTACTTGTTGACATTTGTAAACTCAACATGGCGGACATCAAAAACAAATTCATCAAATATGCCAACTCATTGAGTAAATAAAACCCTTACTTCCCAACACACTGTAAATATCCTGTATATAGATATACAAATGTATATATAAATATATGGAAATATAGAAATATATTTCTATACATAAATTTATATATAAATGATAATATGATAATGTGATAATATGATAATATGATAATATGATAAATCCTTTATACAAAAAGATGCAGTTGAAGGCTTGAAAATTTCGAGACATGAATACAACAGATATTTCTGGATTGTTTATTTTTTATTTCGAAATTGTGATTGTGTTTTGGCAACCCCACTAAGATGGATGCACAAACAGAAAAGTACCATCTTTTAATAGATAATGCAGTGTCTGCATTGGTTGAAAGTGGGGGAGATTTAGAAGTATTTGATTACCAATATACTCGACTGCAGGCTGTTGTGCCAACATACGGACTGACTTTAAAACAAATCAACATGTTGTTGGATGTAATCATCAATCCTGGCTCACAGTTTCGGGTGTCTTTTAAAATGAAGATGATCAATATTCTAATTTCCAGAGAATTGATGGATTTTCATACTGTTTTGAAAATCGTATCGGTGTTTAAAGTTTCAAGCTACTATGCACAGAAGTCCAAAATCAAACTCCTACCGAAAACAATCCAAACAAAACTATCACAACTTTTGCTTAAAAATTTTGTAAATATCAAATGGGAACCTAAATTTGTGTCTCTGTTAAATATCTTGTTTGATCTTCTATTGATTGGATATTTGAGATCAGATATATCATTATTCTTACTCTACTTTTTAAGCATCACCAAACAAATTGACTCAACATACGATTTGAAATTTTTCTTCAATCTGAAAAAAATGCAGCTGTTACTTGATTTATATGAATCCGATAATAAAAGTATGTTTCCGTTGCTAATGTTTACACACTGGCACCTTTCCACAGTTGATAGATCCGATAGTTTTGATACTTATTTTATTAAATATAGTATGGTCATCAAAAATCATAAATCGACAAGGGAGATGATAGGAAAATCAGATTTTCAGTACACTAATAAACTTTTATCAATGCAAAGAGAAAAGTCAGATGCAATACTATTACAAAATAATGTACATTTATTTGCTAAATTATTGACTAATTTAAATACAAATTTTACGAATATAAATTTTGTACCTGGCCGAAAAAGAAAGTTTTTAGAAGATGAAGTAGAAAATTTGAGCAATATGAAATTGAATAATATTTATTCTACACAACAACTATGTCAAGTAATGAAAAAATCAAACGAGAACACCAATATATTAACAATTTTAAAATATTTTTCAAGTTTATCCCTGAAACAGTTTACCCCAATTAAAGAAGTAAATGAATTAGAAATGGATATTCGAGATACTTGTTTTAGTTTATTTCCTCCAATTATTTATTTTTTGATAGAAAATGATACGAGGTTTTTGAATCATCACGTTTTGAATATGTTGGGTGTGGAGAATAACGAGCTTGAATTAACTGATAGTATGTTTTGGATTTTTAAAAGTTTGTCTAACATCATGCAAGTCACAAAAACAATGTTTCCACTACTTGATTTGATATTTTCAGATTCTTTAAATATCAAATATAGAGGAAATTTTGAAGAGACGTTTGGAATATTGAATGTATCCGAATCGATTCAATTTATTGAACCAAACTTTACTAAATATAAAGGATTTATTAATAAAATGTTGAAATTTACTTTCAAATTCAATGATACAAAAATGCTATCTGGAATAGTAAAACTTGCAATAAATTGGACAGAATCGCCTGAGAATCTGAATTTATTGCTTAAATCGGTTTTCCAGAGGTTTAAAACTAGAAATGAAAAATTGTTGGCCGAAATGTTGTTACTTTACCAAATAACACACCCTTGCCCAGTATCATATATTGAATATTCTAATGTTTTATTGAAACCCGATTTTATCATACTTTGTTTGTTATCCAAGGACTTGTTCAAGATAAATTTATTATTGAAACATATTTTATTCTGTGAAGAATATTTTATGGTAAATCAAAAATATGAAACATCTAAGCATATAAATGAGTCTTACATTAAAGACATCAATATCATTTTATTTAATGTACAAGATTACAGTTCACAAAATGTGGGGATTCTTTGTCATCTTTCACAAAATGCAAATGTGCACACCGATTTTTTACTTCTTCTAGGAATTAAAGACCCATATTTTGAAACTACTGGCATTCAGTTTTTTTCCAAGCTGAATGCTCTTCCTTACAAAGGTATCTCACAATTTTATGAGACTTACAATAATATCAATAGACAATAGATAAGAAATTGAATCTTCCCAATTAGGCAATGCATTTTTTTTAATTGAACACCAAATCTTGAAATTGCATTCTTCAAATTTACAACATCCCGTGGTAGTAATATAATGTATAAATATCAGTGTATAATATGTACTAGTAATATAGAAAGTAGTGATTGTGGATATGGACTGTAAATTCACCCATCATAGACTCTAAATTTTAATATTATAACGTTGTAAAAGACAAAAGTTTAATTTTTTTATCTTGGCCGTAAATTAATTGAGTCATTTCCATCTTTGCCTGAAATTACTGTTTTTTTCTTTTTACTGTAGCACATAATACAATCTTAATTGGAGATATATGATGTTGATGAATGATCGGGATGAGAATAAAGTAATCCTAGATAGCCAGACCGAATGGCATTTGAATGATGAAGAACGTTTAATGAATGTCGGTTCGCCTAGGGCGGGAAAACTATCTGATGGTGTATCCTTAGAAGAGTTTGAAATTGATCACAACACATCAGATAATGATTTATATTTAGTGCATGCAAAAAGAGTGGAATTTGAAGGACATACGGTCATACTGGAAAACAAAAGTATCTTCAAAAACAACAAACTCAAAATCCAAATGATTGCAGCAATGCTGTCATTATTTTTGATTGGGTTAGCCGACCAGGTTATAGGGTCATTGATTGAATATTTTTTAAATGAGTATGGAATTGATCGTGTTAAATTATCATACCTTTTTGTTGCTCAGTTTTGCGGTTATATCCCTTCGAGTTTATTGAACAATTATCTAATGGGAAAAATTGGACTTTACAATTTATATTGGTCTGCTTGTGTCGTTGTGATGCTGGTGTCTACCGTATATTTATTGAAAGCTCCTTATTTTATGTTACCCATTGCGTCTGTTGGTTTTGGCTGGGCAAATGGTACCTTTGATTGCTGCATGAATTATTTTGTTGGTACTTTGGAAAATTCCAATGAACTATTAGGATTAATGCATGCATTTTATGGTGTTGGATGTTTAGTCACACCTGCTCTTTCAATATATCTAATCCAAAAGGGTATGTTATGGAATCATTATTATGTTATGTTAATTGGAGCTGGATTTATGAATTTTGTGTTAGCTGTGTTATTTTTTAAAAATGAAACTGGCTATAAATATAGATATGTTTCAATTTCAGATACCCAGTTGAAACCTAATGATGGGGAAACTTCATTTGATGACCTCAGAACGGAGCCAAGTTTATTTGAAACAATTCAAAACAAATACATTATGTTTTATTCTGCCTGTTTATTTTTGTATGTTGGAAGTGAATTATCAGTTGGAATATGGTTAAACAATTATATGTTTAGAATTCAAAACTTGACAGAAGAGAAATCTTCATATATTGTTTCAACATTTTGGTTATTTATGACATTAGGTCGACTTTTTATGGGATTCTTTACAGGTCGTTACTTTGAAAATACAGAAATCAAAGCAATTGTTGCATATTGTTGGTTGGTTGCATTTGGATGTTTTTGCTTTTGGATTTTTCAATCTTCAGTTTTATTGCAAACTATATCTGTATCATTTGCGGGCTGGTTTGTCGGTCCAATTTTTGGTACAACAATTATTGTTGCTCTGAAAACACTACCAAAGAGATATGCTCTTAATGGTATTTCATTAATTGCAGGTTTTGGAGGTACAGGTGCAGCAATAATTCCATCTGTTATGGGCTATATTTCTGAAAATGTCGGATCAAATAAAGAAGGTTTAAATGATGGTGCTGGATTATATTTTTTCCCCGAAGTTGTCTGTATCACGTTTACTGCATCAGCTACAATTTGGGTTATTTTTTATATGTATCATAAATCTACATTTGATCAGAAAATTAGATTAAAATAATTATTTTCTATAATTATTATAGTTTTAAATATTTGAAATATATGTGGGTATTTAAAAAATATTATACTGTTTAAATATACAAATTCATGTAGGCGGTTGTTTTTGTGCAGCAAAAGAAAATCTATTCTGCGATGGAGGCCTGTTATAAGTTTTATAAGTGGGTTGCTGAAATTCAGTTGGATTTTTTGTCACCATAGATGAAACAGTTGGATGATCATAATGTGTTGGCGATGATATGTATGTTTGCTGTTGAATAGCAGGAGATGGAGAAAATTGGTTATTTGTAGAATTCAATTGATCAAGTTTCATATTTGAAACCATATGATTGGGTTGATAATAATATGGCGATGGGGTATACGATGCCTGGTGATCATTCATACTATGCATACTATGCTTTGCTGCATTTGGGTGTAATGGTGTATTCTGCGGTTGCGGTGGAATCTTTTGTGTTTCAGTAGTTTGATGATGCTCCTCCAAATCAAATAAATTTGGAGTGTATCTAAATTGCTCATCCGTGAATAAAGGTAACCTTTGAGGTGGAGCTGTGTTCCAAATACCGCCATCAACATCGTTAAACCCATAGTATGAATTATAGTTTTGCCCCTGTGGAGCTGAATTTTCACCCATGATATTGTAAGTATCTGAATAAAAACCTCCAGTTTTATTCAGATTTTGAGTAAAGTTCACTGTGAGATTATCACTATTATCATTTATATTGTCCTCTTTATTTTGTACATTTTCAATAGAGCTTTCTGAGTTTTCGCCATTAATAATAAATTTTGGTTGCCAATTTGTTTGCATCATCCATAAACTGACAGGAATATCAATTTCTGAAGTTGTTGTTTGATTATCCTTATCCATGCTCATTAATGAATTATCTGGGAACATATAATGTAATTCAGGTACTTGTCTTGTATGTGAAATATTATCGTTATTTGAAGGTAAGGATTGATTTGTGGGTAATGAAATACCCTGAGACGATCCCATCTGCATATTTTGTTTAACAATATTATCTGTATTAAGTTCGGCTGGTTGATTATTTTGAGTTTCAGATTTAAATTCAGTTTGTTCTGCACTATTTTGTTTATATGTTTCCTGATAACTTGAATTGACATTTTGAGTATTCGAAAAACGATCCAAATTTAAATTTGGCAATACAGAACCTTTGCTGAAAACATTTTCGGTAAATAATTTATCAAAATCGATACCAAGTTTTTCAAATTTCAGAGAATTTTGGTTGTTCTTTATATCAGTGCTTGGCATTTCAAAATCTGAATTCGTTATAAAAGATAAATCTGGTAATTTCAATAAAGAAGGTTTTTTTGATTGAGATTTTCCAACATCCTTTTTAATTGGATTTTTCTGGGTGAAATTTTTTTGACGTGATTGCAAATTATTTTTAGGATCTGGAATAAGAGATTTAATAATTTGCTTTAAAGTACTTTCTGAATTATAAATAGTTCCAAAAATGCAAAGCATTGGGTAAACATTTGGGAATTTCCTATAAGTAGATCTCCAAATACCTAGAACTCTCAAAAAATATTCTTTTGCAATTTTAGAAATTTCTTTATCTTCATTTAATAAATGATATATCATAATTATACTAGATGAAGTCAATGTATTATGAGATAATAATGCAACTTTAGTAATCAATTTTTTAGACACTAAACAATCACATAAAAGCTTAATCATTTGAACAGCTTGAAATGAAATAGCCCATGAAGGATATATATCAGTTGTATGTCTTTGAATGTTTGTCCTATGAATAACAGTCAGCATTGTATAATAATGAGATAAAATCATTATAGATAAAAACGAATGAGTTGAAGGATCATTAGATTTAAATCTTAATTCTTTAGGCAAATCACTTAAAAACTTTATCATTGCCAAATCACATTTTTTTATTAAATGAATAATTGGTCTACCAGTTGAATGTAATCTTGTAATTTCATTTTGAATATCACCAACTTGATCAATTAATTTACCAAAATCAATTAAATTTAATAAATAAATTGATTCTAAATATGTAAGTCCAGAATCTTCTAAATCAGCTAACTTAAGCATATCATTTTCTGCATCATTTAAGTTAATCAATGCTGGCCTTGAGTAGCCAAAAGCTGTCAATCTATCTTTGAGATATAAAATCCACCATAATCTTTTTCTAATTTTTTTGAAATATAAAGAAGAAGAAGTTGGGGGTTGCAAATGGAAACCATATTGGAAAGCAACATTGACTGCTATATGAGTCCAATAATAATCATTTTTAGCAAGGTTTGACATATTATCATGATGAAAAGTAAAACATAAAACAGATTGAATAATTGCAATTGGTTCAACTTCAATTGAATATTCATATAACAATTTAGCTCTTTTAAATAAAACTTGTGATTTTTTAACATTTTCAAATTGCTCTTCAGGGTTACCGGATTCAGAATTGGTATGCCAAGCTCCAACTGACAAAATTGAATATAGTAATAACAAAGATGGTGGATTTGTCAAGTCTGAATATGTCTCATAGAAATTGTTCTTATCGATGATTGGCAATTGTGGATTGATATATTCAAAAAAATTATCGATATAAGATCTGCAAGTTTTCTCATCGGGTAAAGAGAAACAACCAAAATTGCTCAATAATTCAAAATCCAATTGATCTAAAATGTAAGATCTTTTAAAATCTTGAGTCATTTTAGGTAATGCAGTATTGACAATTTTTTTCATAAATGGATTGTTTGACGATTCATTAATACCGAATTCAAACATCATCAAATCATGCATATTTTCTTTAAGAACAACATTGGGATCCAGTTTGATTTCACTGAGTTGTGCATACTGTTTGTGAGAACATCCTTTTAAAAATGTAGATTCGAAGCTTGGGATATTTGAAGACTGTTTATCCTCTGGATGTGATTCAATGTTATTTAAATTCGAGCTCAAAATACTGATGTTTGTTGACAAGGTTTCAAAACTGGATTTTCTAGACATTTCTATCCTTTCTGAATTGTTGCAGTCGTGATTGACCGGTAATGGTAATGGAGACATCGACGACACTGTATTTTTGAATTTCGGTACAAAACTGCCGTTATGTACTGCCAAAGAAGGCGAGTTGGAGACCAAATCTGCTTTTGGCTTTTTGTTTGCACTTCTCTTTTTCCTGATGTACAATTCACAATCCTGTTGTAAATTTTCACAGTTAGTGCATTTTGCGTCATCTTGCTTTGTAGCCAAATCACACTTAACCTTTTTGTTGTGACAAGAAATACACGCTTTCGTTGACCGCAACCGCTTCTTTGTCAAAGTCTGGCCATTATTCAATGTCGTTGAATCCCCATATTCCTTTATATTAGTGTCCGTGCTTGTATTATAATTCGACGTCATGTTTGTCAGCGTATGTCCACCTGCAGCGTACGGCTCGATGTTGTTTGATGACATAATTTCGTGGAATATTAACCGAAAAAAGCCATAAAATACAATATATACTACTCTCCCTAGATATTTTATCTAGCTGCACTATTAACAATTGTTTCACAACCTACTCTCCCAATCCAAACACTTTTTCTTTTACATTCATTCAGCATTGCGTCTTTCAATGTGTTTATTTTCTTTTTTTTTCAAATAAGCGAATCTCCAGGACACAAAATGTCTCGGTATTTTTGTTTCTTCCGATGGGCGAGAAAATAACATAAGGATTGTTGGGATTCCCAAACGGGCGGATATTATTTTACTCCTGAATACCCTTGACAACCTATCTGACAAAACAACAACAAGGTTGCAGAACAGGATGGCAAGGATTTTCCATAGAACCGTTTGCCAAGCCTATTACAAAATGTCAGGATTGGCATAGCATAGAGATCTCGGATACTCATACTATACTGCAAGACATATGGATGCTGTATATAAATACAGCAATGTTTCTGTATTTATTACTGCAGACAAACCAATCTACCGAGGCGCCTCGGTATATTGGTTTGGATTATATAATCAACCATACCGTCAATTACAAATCCTGCACATTCTATTGACCTTCTATGGACCTGCTATTCAGGTTTTATCACCCGCTAAAGATCCGCTATTCACCCGCTATTCACCGCATTCACCCTCTATTGATTTGCACCGCAATCGGATTTTAAACCCTCTGTTCACCCCTCTGTTTACACCCCGTCTTTTTTTTATCCCCTATTTTCCACCTTGAAGGCTAAGCTCTTTTTTTCTGCACCCCATGTCCGTGGGTGGTGACTTGGGGTGGCCAAGTCTTTTTGTGTTCTACTGACTTGTGTGCTTTTCAGTGACTTGGGTGTTTTTGCCAACTTGGCTCCCTGGACAGACTTCTGCCTAACAAAACTACACGGGTCTGACTCAGGTGCGACTTCGTTTTGACATCCCCTGACTCCGCACTGATAAGATAAATGCATATAAAACAAACCCGATATTCCCAATATTTGGCAAGAAAGCTTTTTTGTATTGAATGTAAATCTTAGAAATAACAGCACAACGTCTACCATCATGTTAAACAGAGCTAAAAACCGTACATTTGCTTTACGTATTTTGAAATCTTCAAACAAATGTTATTCCACAGAATCATCAGAAAACTTGCTCAAAACCCCATTATTTGACAGCCATGTCAAATTGGGCGCCACAATGGTTCCATTTGCAGGATATTCCATGCCTGTTTTATACAAAGGTCAAACACATATCCAATCGCATAATTGGACAAGATCCAAATGTGGGGTCTTTGATGTTTCTCATATGCTCCAGCACAAAATCTCAGGTCCAAACACTACAGAATTTTTACAGAAAATCACACCTACAGACTTACATTCCCTCAAGCCTTTCCAAAGTCATTTGAGTGTTCTCTTGAATAAGTCAGGGGGTATTGTCGATGACACTATAATCACCAAGCATGCAGATGACTCCTTTTATATCGTCACCAATGCCGGTTGTAGAGATAAAGATATCAAGTTTTTTCAAGAAGAATTGGCAAGTTTTGAAAATAACCAAGGAATTGTGCATGAAAATTTCGAAGGCACTTTATTGGCAATCCAGGGACCTAAGTCACAAGAAATCGTTTCAAAATTCACAAATACTTCCTTGGGCGATCTATATTTTGGTAATTCCAAATTCATCGATTTGAAAGGTTTTGGAACAGATGCACAATTTCACATTGCTAGAGGTGGATATACAGGTGAAGACGGTTTTGAAATTTCAATTCCGGACAATAAGGTGGGTGTTGATTTTTTCAATGCTTTATTAGAATACGATGAAATTGTCAAACCAATTGGTCTTGCTGCAAGAGATTCACTTAGATTAGAAGCTGGTATGTGTCTCTATGGCCACGAATTAAATGACGATGTCACTCCAATCGAAGGTTCTTTAAATTGGTTAGTGTCAAAATCCAGAAGAAATGCCGAATCTGCAACTTTTAATGGTGCATCTAAGATTTTAGATCAAATCAACAATCCAAAATCCGTCACTTACAAAAGAGTTGGTTTGGTGTCCAAGGGTCCATCTCCAAGACACGGTAACAAAATCTTCTCTGCTGATGACACTTCCAAAGAAATTGGTGTTATTTGTTCCGGCTCTCCATCACCAAGCTGTGGTGGTAATGTTGCCCAAGCTTTCTTGAATAAACCTTATCAAAAGACAGGTACTAAGGTCAAGGTTGAAATCAGAGGAAAGTTAAGAGACGCAGAAATCGCAAAAATGCCGTTCTACCAAACTTCATATTATAAAAGTGATTGATTCTTCCTTTTAACTTCATATATAACTAAATAATTACATATATATATCTCAAAATATCTATAGATCAAGCAAAATGATAATTGAACGCGAAAATAGCGACGCGTAATTTTTGCCACATGAATCTGAGAAAGTTAAGAGGAAGAAAGAAAGAGGTGTATATCATGATGAGCTTTTGCGTTCTAAACAGAGATAAATAGGTTTTTGTGAGCGTTTCATTTGTGAAAAAAAGATCTCAACATGTACATTAAACAAGTTATTATACGTGGGTTTAAAACTTACAAAAACGAAACAATCATTGAAGATTTCTCCCCACATCATAACGTTGTTGTTGGAAGAAATGGATCGGGTAAATCCAACTTTTTTGCAGCAATTAGATTTGTGTTGAGTGATGCATATAACAATCTGAGTCGTGATGAACGTCAAGCTTTGATAAATGAAAGTTCTGTAAATATCATGTCTGCATTTGTTGAAATTGTTTTTGATAATACAGATCGTAGAATTCCAATTGCTAAAAATGAAGTGTCAATTAGGCGTACAATCGGTATGAAAAAAGATGACTATTCATTGGATCATAAGAGTGCAACAAAATCAGATATTATGAATTTGTTAGAAGCGTCTGGATTTTCAAAATCTAATCCTTATTATATTGTACCTCAAGGTAAAGTTACTGCATTGACTAATGCAAAAGATTCGGAAAGACTTGAATTGTTAAAAGACATTGCAGGAGCAAGGGTTTTTGAAAATAAATTAAAAGAATCATTGAAGGAAATGAGTATTACTGCACAAAAGCAAAATCAAATTGAAGAAATGATTTTGGATATTGAAAAACGTTTAAGTGAATTAAATGTTGAGAAAGAAGATTTGAAAACTTTTGACAAACTATCAAATAAAAAAAAGATGTTAGAATTTAATATCTACGATAGAGAATTGAAATCTTTAGGTGATCAGATTGATTCAATTGAAGATAATTATTCAATGTCCGCACAAGAATCGGAATCGCTTATTGCAGAATTAGAAGAAAGAGAATTAGAAATTTCAAAATTAGAATCAGAATTGAATGATTTAAAATCCAGGAAAAAAGTTTATGAAATAGATTTACAAATTAATAATAAAGAAAAATCTGAAGTTTTGCAACAAATATCTTCAATAAATATTCAAATACAAGACACTAAAATTGGATCGAATTCATTACATTCAAAAGAATCTTACATTGAAAAAATTAATGATTCAAAAAGTGAAATTGAATCAAATAACTTACAAATTGAAAATGAAAAAGAATTTTTGAGCTTATTGAAAAAAACTGAAAATGATATTAATTCTAAGATTAAGCATCTACGTCAAGAACAACATTCTATTATTTTGAAGAAGACACAGTTAGATAAATTTTCTTCCAAAAAAGAAAGAGATGCTAATATCAGTAAAGAAATTAAATTATTAAACGAATCCAAAAGCAAAAGAATTTTTGCAATAAACGATTTGGAAAAACAGTTACAACTTCTACATTTGAAAGTTTCGGAATTAAATTCAGAAAAAGACAAATTAAATGTTGGAGATAAACTTAACGAAGAAATTTCTAACTTAAATAATGAAATTTCAAATTTGAAATCTGAAGCTCGAGAATTGGTTGATCAACGTAGTTTGTTATGGAGAAATGAAAGTAAATTAAATAGCGTCATTTCTGCCAAGGAAGAAAATTTATCAAATATTGAGCAATCACTTAGAGGTGGTGTTGATTCAATGACTTTAAATGCGTTGGAAATAGTAAAAACAATTGCTAAAAGATTAGGTCCAAATGTTGAAAGTGGAGTCTATGGTTACCTTGGTGAATTGATTGATGTTTCTGAAAAGTACAAAACAGCCGTTGATGTTATAGGTGGTAATGCACTTTTCAATATTGTTGTTAATAATGATCAAACTGCTAGTATTTTGATAGAAGAATTGAAAAAAGAGAAACGATGCAGAACGACTTTCATACCATTAAATCGTTTAAAAGTACAAAATTTTATTTTTCCTTCTGGTAATGATTCTGTTCCTTTAATAAAAAAAATGGCATTTGATGAGTTTCTTGCCCCAGCTGTCAAACAAATATTTGGTAGAACAGTTGTGTGTGTTGATATTCAAAAGGGTCATGAATTGGCTGATAAATTTCAAGTCACTGCAGTTACCTTAGATGGTGATAGGTGTGATAACAGGGGGGTTTTAACTGGTGGTTTCAGAGATATCAAGTCTTCAAGGGTTGATTATTTAAAAAATTTGAGAACTTTAAAAACTGAAATCTATGAAATCAAAGAAGAATTGCGAGTCATCAAGAATGATATTAACTGCAAAGATTTTGTTATTAATTCCAATTACCAAAAAACTGTAGCGGTTAAAAAAGCTTTGAATGAAAAATTAAATGAAAAGAATGACATAGTTTCACAAATTTCCAAAATTGATACTACAGTCACAAAGTTACAGCAAGAAGTCCTTTTTAACGAACAAAAGTTAGAAGTTTTGAAACTTGCTGTTGAAAATATCGAGCAACAAATTTATAACTATAAGACCGAATTGGAGACGTCATTTTCGCAAAACACATTCTCGGAAGACGATGAATTGTTGCTACAAAAAATTTATTCTGAATTAGTATTGCTAGAGGAAAAACATAATGAAATTCTAGAAGAAATTGAAAAAAAAGAAGCTAAAATTTCATCAATAAGAACAATGATTTTTGAAGTATTAAATCCAAGGTATAAAAAATTAAATTCTGAATTTGAGGAATTATGTGATTTACAACATGAATCGGGGTACTTACTTGAAGATTTAGAAAGTCGATTAGATAAATCAAAAGAGAGACAGGCTGAATTGGATGAAACCGAAAACGCTCTTACTATTGATATCTCTGATTTGAATGAAGAAATTGAGTCTAGAGAAAAGAGAATAGCTGAACTAAATAATACACAAGAATCATTTGTTAAACAATTTGAAGAGTACGGAAAATCGACAGATAAGAATCTTGTTAGAAGAGTAAGACTCAAAAATAGAAAACGTGAATTGGAAAAAAGTATTGGAGAATTAGGTATTTTACCAGAAGATACAATGACTGCATTTGCTGATGAAACAACTTCATCATTATCCAAAAAACTTACTAAAGTTTATGAAAATCTTAAAAAATATAACCATGTGAATAAAAAAGCCATGGAACAATTTTCTAAATTTGCAAAGCAAAGGGACTCCTTAATTGAACGTATATCTGAATTGAATGAAGCAAAAAATTCAATTGATCATTTAATCAAAGTTTTACAAAATCGTAAGAATGAAGCAATTATGAGAGCATTTAAAGAGGTTTCTATTGGTTTTTCCAAAATTTTTGAACAATTGGTTCCTGCTGGTAAAGGTAAACTAATTATACAAAAGAAAAGTCAGGAGCAAAAAAATAATCCTTTTTCTTTATCACAATATCCTGATACAAATGAAAATGATGAAAGTGAAGATGAGGAAGACAATCACGCCGAAAATGCCAAATCAATTGATTCTATTGTTGGAATTTCAATTTCTGTTTCATTTAATTCAAAAAAGAATGAGCAACAGAGGCTAGAACAATTATCGGGTGGTCAAAAATCCTTATGTGCATTAACATTAATTTTAGCTATTCAGAACTGTGATCCAGCACCATTTTATCTTTTTGATGAAATTGATTCAAATTTAGATGCTCAATATAGGTCTGCTGTAGCAAATTTAATTTATAAGTTGTCACAAAGAGCACAATTTATCTGCACAACTTTTAGATCTGAGATGCTAAAAGTAAGTGATAAATTTTATGGTGTCATGTTCAATAACAAAGTCAGTACAATAAGTAACATTGATGCTGAAAGAGCTTTAGATTTCGTTGAAGATCAATCACATATTTAAAATTGTAGCATTTTGTTTTTTTAAGATCTTTTTTTTATTTTTCATTCCAAGAATTTTATAAAAATAATTAGTAACTGGATTAAATTAAATAGAAATGAAAATACATAAAAATACATTGTAAATACTAAGATTAAGAAATAATAAAAACTAAATTATCTTTTAGAATCTCTCATTAATGCATTAAATCCTGAGTTCTTCTTACCTTTAGATTTAGACTTCTTAGTTGTGATAAATTGGCTCGCAGTTTTAGCATTAATGAATTTATCCTCTGAAGACTTGGTTTTTGAGGCAGAACCACTATCAGAATCTGAATCGGAATCGGAATCGGAATCGGAATCGGAATCTGTTTCGCTTTCAGAGTCGGAATCTGTTTCACTTTCGGACTCCTGTTCAACTGGTTTTGAAACTGCTTTCTTTTGCATTCTAACCTCCGGTAATTTCTTATCTATAAATGCGGAAAGACTAGGTAGGGTGGAACGCTTTGAAAAAGGTTTTAATTCTTCAGAATTTGATTTTATTGGGTGTAAATTTAATTGCGGTTTTGGTGTATTATTGAGGGGAGTTGTATTTTTTGCTTCCAATAAGGTTGGAATTTCGGAACCCTTTTGTGCTGTTGGTTGATTTAAACTATCTTGAGCCAACATTTGTTTTGCTACAGGCTCATCCTTCAAACTAGAACTTGGGGACCTTAAAGCTGGTTTTGCGTTTGCTGGAGTAGTAACAATTTTAGGCTTTGATACTTCTTCTTCGTCTGAAGACTCATCCGATGAATCATCTGATTCAGAATCTGAAGTGGAAGAGTTGGATTCTACATTTTGACTGACGTTTTTTGGACCTCTTTGCTTTGGTGGTAAAATATTGGATTGATCAATTTCACCACTAATTTCATTACTTCTGATTGCATTATTAACGACCTTATGTGATTTTTTTTCTGTTAATTGATTAATAAGAGGGGTTTTGGAACTGACTGCTTTCTCAGTTGATTTTGGACTTGTTGGTATTGGAGTAACAACAAGTTTTTTAACCTTTGTCGGTTTTGTCAAATGGTTCAATTTTTCATCATCTGGAGTATCTTCCCTAGTTAGCTTTTCAATAGCCTTAATATCGTCATCATTTTCGACATCAGAATCATTATTTTGCGTAACATTAGATACAACTTTAGCTACTGGTTGGTTTTTAGATACATCCTTTGTCTTTGAATTCTCAACTTCTTTTTTGTCTTGATCAATATTCTTTTCAGACTGTGACTTTGATAGTCTTTCGGCAATATTTTTAGCCATTTCAGCAGCATGAATCTTAGCAGTTTTTTCCTTTTCGGTATCATTTGCAACAGCTTTGGCTTTTGCAATTTCTTCCTTGGCTTTCTTCTCCTTCTCAATCTTTTCTTTTGCTAATTTTTCGGCCTTTTCTATCTTTTCTCTTACCTTCTTGTCCCTTTCAGCTTTTTCCTTAGCAGCTTGTTCTAATTTCTTCTTTGCCAAGATTTCCTTTTCAGCTTTTTCTTTTGCTAATTTTTCGGCCTTCTCTGCCTTTTCCTTGGCTAAGCGTTGTTCCTTTTCAATTTTTTCCTTTGCAAGTTTTTCTGCTTTTTCTGCTTTCTCCTTTGCCAACCTTTCAGCTTTTTCAGCTTTTTCCTTTGCAAGCTTTTCTGCTTTCTCTGCTTTCTCCTTTGCTAACCTTTCGGCCTTTTCGGCCTTTTCCTTGGCAAGTTTTTCAGCTTTTTCAGCTTTCTCCTTTGCTAATCTTTCAGCTTTCTCCTTTGCTGCTTTCTCCTTTGCTGCTTTTTCTTCTGCTTGCTTTTTTGTTTGTTTTACTACTTGACTCTCAGTTTTCCCCTTTTCTAACTTTTCGTTTTTAGTAGATGCTTCATTTTTTCCATCTTCTGCTGATAAGACTTTATCCTTCTCTTCTTTTGAAAGTATATTAGCATTACTATCATTTTTATCTGTCTGAATTTTGGTATCCTTCAAAGTTTCAGCGACCTTTTCTTTGGATGACTTTTTAGACGAAGGGGTGGTGATAGAAGATTCAGTGTCTTTCCGCTTTTTATTTGCCTTAACTGGAGTTTTTGCATTACTTTTAGTAATTACAACTTCTGGAAGTGGTTGAATGGTCATTTCAAGAGCAGCCTTTTTAGAAGCAGGTGATTTAATTGAAGAACTTGATAAATCTGCCTCGTTAATTAAAGAAGAATCTGGATTATTTAAACTTTCTAAAAATGGTGTCGAATTTCCAGCTTTATTTTTCAGAACATCTTCCTTTGATGGAACGCTAGACCTTTTAGGATCTTGTTCGATATAAAAGGAACCATTAGTATCTTCTTCATAATCTACTTTGGAAAGATTTGGTTGAGAATTGACATTTAACATGCCGGATGTAATTCTTGTTGGAGAGCCTCTTGCAATAATTGGAGATGCAAGTTTTAAATTTTGACTTTTGATTGGATGAATAACGGTGTCATCTGGTCCCGGAATTGCCAGAGAAATGTTTGGCTCTGTTTCTTCTCTCATTCCTATTGGTTTGTTCAAATGTTTGGAACGATATGAAGATCCTTTGAAGTTATTTTCATTGTCATCGATGGTATTCAGCCAAATAGAAGTATTAACAACTGAATTATTAGCATCATTTGATCTTCTCTTTTTCATGACTTTATTTAAATTATGAGTTAATAAACGCTTACCATTAATATTAAAATTGGAATCGTTGAATTCATTTGAAACAATTACACGACAAATATTGCTTGTATCGAAAACCATAGAAACTGTATAATCTGGATCCAAATCGCATTCTTCGTAATTTTGGATTTTCAAAATTCTCAATGGGTCTTCATTTGGGTACAACTTCAAAAATCTCTGATTTAATTCTTGAGCTACCATTTCTAATGTGTTGTTTGCAGCTGTGATGTGTAAGAATTTTTTGATTTTACTTGAATTCAAACATGGTTGAGTAAACGGTTGTGATTGGACCAAAGACGGCGGATACATAAAACTTGAATTGGGGTTAAACGTGTGGTGTCTAGCAAAAAAAACATGGTTGCCTACAGAAGGGTCCGGAGTCGAATATCTAAAAACATTGTTGTTGATTGCTGTTGTTTCAGCAACGCTGTCTGATCCGTCTGTGGTTGCAGATGCCAGTTTCGGAGTTTCATTTCCACCCAATATTGAATCCGTATAAACAGACTCTGGTATGATTAGAACCTGTAGCTTAAACATTACGTACGTTCTCGGGTCTGCCTGGCCAATAAACTCTTTTGAGCAGCCACTTTGTCTTTAAAGTTCAACACTGCTCAAATTCATGTTAAACTTTTCTTTGGTGAAATTTCCAGACGCGAAAAATTTGATGAGAAATGAGGCTCAGCTGCGGCCTCTTTACATTACAGTTTTGCTACACATTGGTTATACAAAGGCAAAGCAGGATTGCGGTGTCGATACAAGGGCAAAGCAGGATTGCCAAGTGGACATAGTAGCTATTCTATTATGTCGACGCCATTATCAAAGGGGATGGATGAAAACTCACGGTCTATATTTGTATCGTGCCCCCAAACACTAATATGACCGTCCTTGCAGCCACTGTAGTATTTGATCTGGTTATCTTTGCTACACGCAATAGAATAGGATCTTGCACTACCGGCTTTAGCGGCAGAACTGCGGCTCAGTCTGGATACTAAACTGCCGTCTTCCACGCGGTACACTAGAATTTCTCCGCTGTCCGAAGGTATCCATAGAAATGAAACATCGGTTTCTAATGTTGGACTCAGACATAGGTCTAAACGTTGCCTGAACTTATTTCGTATTAAAGGACCAAAGTTTATGGACTTGTTGACTGGTTTGGAATAGGTGGCCATATCCCATATTCTTAACTTTTCATCGTTAGCCAGCGTTATCAGATCTGTTCCTGTAGCGTTGAAAATCATAGAGTTGATGCATCCATGGTGGGCTTTACTCTTGAGTTTCGGGTCTCTCCGTTTGTTGGAATGGTGTTTTTTTTCAAAATTGGCTGCTGTCAAATTGGAATCCAACTCAAATAGATGTTTTTCCGAACTTCGGATGTCCCAGCCGTAGCATGAACCGTCGATTCCACCACCAATACAGAGGTTGGAGTCACGTGGAGAATAGATACAGCTCGACATATACCCTACACCACCTGCAGATATACCGCCGCCTCCCAAGTTCTGAGAGTCGGAGAGTGTCCTCAGATCCAAGACTTTCAACCCTCCAATACCACCATCCAGGCAACAGATTACTGTACTGGTGCTACCAGAAGGATGAAAATCAAAATCCACAATACGAGAACCAAGTTTAAAGGTGTGTGCAACTTCCAGCACATTGGCATCGTACAAGTTAATTTTGAAATCATAAGACGATGATAGAAACATTCCGTTGTCTGGCCACCATTTAACTTTGGTGATTCCAAATGAATGAACACTCTTTCTCGGAAATGTATGGACGGGATGGAATTTCAAATGGGTATCGCCATTCTCTTTCACCAATGTAGGCGATTCTAAATCCCATAATTTGATCGAAGAGTCGGACGATCCCGAAAGCAGGTGTCTGTTATATACAGGATCTATTTCAAGAGTATTCACCGATGCAGAATGTGTTTTTTCATTAAACGTGCCTAAATCTTGACGATAATCCAAATTGCTCAAATTGCCATATCGACTCTCATTGTATATCTGTAGAGGCAACAGTAGATTGTCCTCCACACTGCCATAGTAGTCTGCGAACGGTGCAAATATCATTAAAAAACTGCTCTAAGGAAACAAAGAAATAAGAGGGCTGTTGAACTGCAATTTCGCCGCGTTTGGGAGTTTCAACTTGTTGAAACTGTTTATGTATGATGGATTTGATTTTTCATCAGTGGGTGCTGTTAAGACAACGAACTCCTGTTTGGACATAGAACAGGTTATCAAAATGGACTTCCAGGAAGAAAACAATGACGATGGCATGTTTGCCATCTATAGACACAAAGCTGAAGTGTTGTATCGCCAATTTTTAGATTACATTACACCACATGTAATTGCAAGATGGATTGTTTCATATATTTTAATGACATTATTTATGGCCCGTATTATATTTGCAGAAGGCTGGTATATTGTGTGTTATACATGGGCGATATTTATGCTTAATATGTTTTTGAAATTTTTAACACCAAAATTCGATCCTTCCGTTGAACAAGATATGGAAAACGATTCCGTTGAAGCAGGTACGGGTAAGATGGATGAAAATGATGAAGAATTCAAACCTTTCATCAGAAGATTACCGGAATTTAGATTTTGGTTAAAGTCAACCGTTTCAACAATTGTTTCACTTTTCTGTTCCTTTTTTGTGATTTTTGATATACCTGTATTTTGGCCAATTTTAGTTGCTTATTTTTTCATCCTTTTCTTTTTAACGATGAGAAGACAAATCCAACATATGGTCAAATATAGATATGTTCCATTTGATTTGGGTAAAGCTAAATATGGTTCTAAATAGTTGAAGATTTATTTGTAGCTATCATGCAAGTGTATATATATTTATATATATATAAATTTATTTAAAAGATCCAATTTTTCAAAAAGTAAAGAACAGCAAGTAGAGTGACAAACACAAATATTCCCTCTTTCGTTGTTGTGATAAACAAAGCTAATCCCATCAGCGTTGTCGTGAATGATGAAACATGTAAAGAAAACATATTTGCATGCTTATTTCGGAAATTGGTTTCCAAAATACCAGAACAAACATTTTTATTAATTAAAATACCTGAAGAATCAATAACTGAGGCTGGCGGTGAAACAGGGAGATCTACAATCATGTAAACTGGCAAATGATCTGAATGTAGACAATCATCAAGGATGTCATACTTCAACATTTTGTACCTGGAGTCATCTGTAGTTGCAGCATCAATATCATCGACGTATAATATCCGATCACAATACGAAGGTATTCTGTTTTTGACATATTTGTTGGTACCAACGATATATTTGTAGCTTGGATGGAATTCTATTTTCGGCTCGTGAAAATGTGGAAGAATCGCTTTATTCTTCCTCAAATACGATAACTCATCCAGAGATAGGGATTTTTTGTTCCCATTGGTATCTGTATCATAATCATCATCTTGGGCTTGTTTGACATATTCACCTAAATAATTGAATGCTCCAGTTGCTCTATAGTTCAGATCACCAAAAATAAAACAATGCGTGTTTGGTTTATAGACACACCAATCATCTTGGAAAAGTAAAGATGATAATATTTCATGCAAATCATTATTTCTCCTTATCATATGCTGCAGTTTCTCTCCAGCATTTAAATGCATACATACAAACGTAATTTCTGAATTTTTATAACAAACTCTAACCCCAATTCCACCTTTTAAATTTGTGTATAAATTACCTACTGGGTGACCCTTAGATTCGTAAATATTCCTTAAATTGGATATCGTTGAAGATATAATAATAAGACCAATTGCCCCCATACTATTAATTGAAATGATGTCAAATGATTTATCATATTTAGTGTTCAGGCAACAAGTTAAGTTTTCGGCAATATTTTTCAGTATTAATTTGATCTTCCTTTGATCTGTCCCCTCTAAAATCGATGAAACTTCCTGAAATCCGAAAACGTATAAGTCTGAAGTGTCTTTGGGTAATCTTGCGTAAATTGAGTCCGTCAATTGTTTAGATTTTGGAATTTTTTTCCCACAATTAAACGTTGTAATGAAAACTTGTATTTCTGACATTGCGTTGTGCCTTTGTGTGTTTGTGTGTTTGTGTGTTTGTGAATTCGAGTTTTTGGGTCTTTTGTGAAGCTTATGAATTTTTTTTATCTGTTAATGCTTACAACGTCTAATTCTTGTGATCAAAACAAGAAGAACATACATATAATATATATGTTATATATAATATATTATATATTATAATACAGTATGATACTAAGTATAAGATCGTATAATCGACAGTATATACAATACATAATATAATAGGGTATTATATGTTATCTAATAAAAATATAAGGATAGGTTTAGCAGGTCTTGTTTTTCAATATTTCGATGCCCGAGAAATCTACATTTTTTCTAAATCGAGTCAAGATGAACTAAACGAACGATTTCGGTTCATTTTTTTGAAAGAAAATCACGTCAAGATTTTTTAGTTGGATTGACGAGAAGCGGCTGTATGATTCAAAAACTGGGACTGACGTATTTTGCCTATATTAATTAAACAAAAAGGTTATATAGATATCATGGGTAAAAATTAAATATTAAAAGTTAAAGGTTAGATTAAGATGAAAAAATAGAAACAAAGACAAAAACAGAAACAGAAAAAAAAACAGAACGAAAGTAAAAGATAGCAAAATCATACGAAAAATACAGTGAGGAACAAATGAACAAACAAAGAATTAAAATGTGAATCAAAAATTAAAGCTTGTTCATATTGCTATACTTGGTGGATTCCTTATACTTGATCAACGTTTGTTTCTGAACTATGGTGACTTGAGAGGAAATCTTCTTCTTTAGTTGCTGGAGAGCTTGGGATTTCGGAAGTTGAGTTCAAAACTGCTTGATTTTCAGTTGTAAAAACATCAGGTCTGTAAAATCTTAAATCGATTCTACCAACCAAATAGAGAACATTACATATAGTTTCTAATGCACCCCATAAGACATACATAACAACTGGTTTGAAAATCCAACTTTGAGTTGCAAAGATATCATCCATGAAACAACCGATACATCTGAATAATGCACCAATGAAAACAAAAATAGAAGTGATTGAAATAATAAAAATTGAAATGTTGTGTTTTAAGGAAAACTTTTGATCACCAGCGTTTTCATATTCATTCAATTCTAATTGTTCATCGACATCTTTTTGGTTAATGATATCCATACCACCACCAACGATAGATCTCTTTGGAATTCTTGAATCAGAAGCAAATCTTTGAACGAAAAGTTTTTCACCTTCAATTTGAGCATTCTTTGGAGTGAAATATAAAGGTGAGAATGATTTAATCCAGAAAGGTTGATAAACTAAAGCATCTTTATTAGTTTGAGAGACTGGTAAAACGAAAGTTAAAATAACAAAACCAATAGAAAGTAATGAATATAAAGTAACTAAAATTGAGGTTACTTTAACAACATTACGGCACATATTGTAATGAGAACGGGATAAAAAGTATAAGTAAGGAATAACACCAGCGACAATTGTCATGACAACAACTGCAATAACAACTGAATAGATTGTTAACATCAAATACCAAAAGAATTTGTTGTTACCAAAAACAGGGTGTCTCCAAGTGAAAATTCTTTGAGCTAAAACTAAATTGAAAGAAGCTAAAAACACCGTTGGTAAAACAAGTAAAATTTCTGATGTGATACCGACGTGTAATGATAATAAATCTTTAGCCCAGACGATTCTCAAAGCGAAACCGATCCATCTTAAAACTGCGTAAAAACAGAATGCAAATGAAAGCCAAAATTTATGGCCCCTTGAATAGTTAATTGTAAATAAAGCACCGTGAGCAATGGAAATGATAACAAACAATGCAAGGAAAACTGCACTTGGGGCAACATCTTTTTGGTCTGGGTATGAGCCGAATTGAGATTGTTGTAAACCTTCAACGTAATCGACTAATAAAGTTGGGATTTCTGCATTGGAAGAAATGTGAAGAAAATTTTTGGTGATGTCAAGTAATTTGACAATACCTGTACCATCTGCTGCGTTACCGGTTTGACCTTTGATTAATTGTGTCAGGACGCTAGCACTCATTGTGAATTTTAGTTTGGATATATAGAATTTGAAGTGTCAAGAGAGTCAACAAAGTCAAGAGAGTGAAGAAAGTAAAGAAGAGAAAAAGAACAACTCAAGAAGAAACCAAGATCTAAAAAGAAGAAATCATTATAATATAAGTACAAGAAGAGGAAATACGGAATGTGGAAGCCAAGTGATTTTGTTACAGTTTTAAAATGTTAAGGCGAAAAAAAAAATTCGGAATAAAAGAAATGATGCAGCGTTTATGTCAGTTAAACTAAACAGAACAAAGAACAAAAAGTTTAAAAAAGATGACAAGTGAAAAATTCAAATGATGCCCAAAATGACACAAAGCAGAGAGCCCTGAAAAAAAATGTTGGGGCAAAAGCAAAATCAAAACAAAGCGAGAAAAAAAAATGAAAAAGCACAACAAAAAAACAACAAAGAAAACCTGCGAGCGGGGCTCGGTGCGGTAATTAGCGGGAAAGAACGGAAATAGACGGTAATGGCGGAATTTGGCGGTTTTCCGAACACAAACTAGCAGCGGTGCAAGCTGGTAGGACAACTCCGGGAGGGGAAACGCAAAGAGGGGAGAAATGCAAGGGGGTTCATTTGCATTGGCCGTAAAGCGCAGGCGGTTCAATTTTATTGGGGTGAACAACACAGGGAGGGGAATGCGGAAACAGAAACGAAGGCCCGGGAACGAAGGCCTCGGAACGAAGGCCCGGGATTGCAGAGAGGGAAAGTAACCCCCCCCCCCCACATTGCTTTCTCTCTTCCTGGGGTTTTTGTTATTTGCAGTGATTGCCTTCTCCATTTCTTCGATCCTTCTTTTCTGTTTCTGCCTTTCACTTGCAGATCTGCTGCTACTTCCCACTTTGTACTTTCACTTTCTGTTTTTGCACTTTCTGTTTTTGCACTTTCTGTTTTTGCACTTTCTGTTTTTAACTTTCTGCCTTTCACTTTCTACTTTTCAGTTTCTGCTTGAATCGCTGATCTTCTGCACCTTGGCTATTTTTTTTTACTGTGATTGTCATATCAACTCCCGTCTGTAATGATTCCCTCGGGCTTTGCTATCAAACATTTTTCTTCCTTTGTAGACCAAAATACTTCTGTTGAGGATATTGATAACAATTTGGCAACGGTTGTAGATCAAGAGAAGGAAATCTGTAAAGATTTTGATCATATTTTATTCTATGTCAGCTCTCCAAAACTCGTAGCAACTTATATTTGTAGTCTTTTTGGTTTTAAGGTTTATGCATATAGAGGCTTGGAAACGGGTTCTAGGGATATTTCTGCAACTGTTGTGAAAAACGGTGATGTGGTTTTAGTCTTCATGGGCTCAATCAGACCGTATAATAAAGAACCCAGAAATCAGCTTGTTGACGATATTCACAACCATATTTCAATTCATGGTGATGCTGTTAGGGATGTTGCGTTTAAAACATCAAATATTGATAATTTATTGACTAACTTAAAATTAAAAAATGCGTTACATTTGATAGTTGGTTCTTCTTGTAATAATCAGAACAAGGAGTTTTCACCATTGGTGATTGATGATGAATATGGTCAAGTCAAAATGATTTCGATTGATGGTATGAATGGTATTATTCATACCATTATTGATAGATCAAATTATAATGGCTTTTTACCAGGATTTAAACTTATTGAAGATATTGAGAATTTTGACATAAAACAAAATAACAATTTAGACATTAAGTTGATTACTATCGATCACTGCGTTCAAAATCAAGATTGGAATAAAATGGTTGCAACATGTAATTGGTATCAGAACTATTTCAACTTTCATTCATTTTGGTCAGTAGATGAAAATCAAGTTTCAACTGAATATTCTGCCCTCAAATCCACTGTCATGACAAATCAAAATGAATTGATTAAATTGCCTATCAATGAGCCTGCTATTGGTTTAAAAAAGTCTCAAATTGAAGAATTTCTTGAATTTAATAGTGGCCCCGGAATTCAACATATTGCTCTTAGGGTTGAGAATATAGTTGATACAGTTGAAAAATTGAAAAAATCCGGTGTTCAATTCATCGATGTACCTGATCGTTATTATGAAAATTTACAAAAGAGATTGGATACTAATAAACATCCTACTATTGTTGAAAGCATCAAAACTTTGAAGAAATTAGGTGTATTACTAGATTTTGATCAAGACGGTTATCTACTACAATTATTTACAAAAAATATTTTTGAAAGACCAACTTTTTTTTTCGAAATTATCCAAAGGAACAATCACAATGGTTTTGGTGCTGGTAATTTTAAGGGGTTGTTTGAAGTTTTAGAGGAAAATCAAAAATTAAGGGGTAATTTAACAGAACAGGATGTGAATGATCGACTTAAAGGTTTATGAATGAATAAAATTAACAGAAAAAATATTCAAAAACCAGAAAGATAGCACAATATAACACAATATAACACAATATAACACAGTATAACACAGTATAACACAGTATAACACAGTATAACACAGTATAATATCTTACAACACAGTATAATATCTTACAACACAGTATAATATCTTACAACACAGTATAATATCTTACAACACCTTATTACATGTGTAATACCTTAGTACACCTGATAACATCTATTATCAAATGCCAAATTCTCAAGCGAGAAGATGAATAAAAGATTTCTTAGAATTCAAATGTTTGAGTGAAATCAATTGCAATTTCGCCTTTCCATTTACCAGTAAAACGTACGAAACAATGAGTAACAAATCAAAGAGTTCAAACACTACAATCAGATTAGCTGCCGCATCGATTGCCTTGGCAGGTATTGCATATACTTCATATTTATATTTAACGGGGTCTGATAGAATACCTCAAACAACAATAGCAGAAACCAATGGGGTAACCGACAGTAATCCATTACGTCCAAAACAAAACAAAAATCTAGATATAACACTGGTGATATCTCCTAATGTTTTGAATTGGATAAAAAACTATAACCAGGCTCATGAAGATGGAATCGATTTACAGAGTTATTTACAAATGTATCCTCATTTGGTTATCGTTCTATACCCTGGAGTCAAAATCAAAGATATTGAGTCATATTTTGAAATTACCAATGAATTTAAAGGAAGAGTTTTAGAGACTGGTGAAGAGGAGAGTGTGTTTCATATAATGAAACATTTGAACAATGATCTTAACATGATAAATTTAACAGATTTCGATTTAAATGGTGAAGAAATCGAAAAAAAATTCAGATTAACCAATTTCCTTAAAAATTTAACTATACTTGATGATGATAAAATTACTTTTATAGAATATATTTGAATCTGTTTGTTTAGCCTTATTTGTGTACTATATCTCTTCTCCCACCAAAAACCACACCTTCTGTTTTCTGGTTTGATCCATTCATGTATCCATATTCAATGGAACTCCATGGTACACCTCCTTGACCCATTATTAAATGTTTTGGCTTTATAGGCACTGGTGGTCGTATGTTTTTTTTGGAAATCGATGGACCTATAAGGGGGTACTTACCTTCACTTTTCTTGTTGACCATTCTTGAAAACGACTGCAATCCCATTATCACCTGATATGGATCTTTTTCTTCGTACAAATCGATTGTTTGAAACAGTTCATCTTGTGGTACATTTTGAAACTTGCAGAAATTTAAAAACTTTTCGATGTTTTCCATCTGAACAAAGGCCATTCTGCTATCTTTATATTTTATTGTTCCTTCTCCAAAAGTAGTGTTTACCAATTTGCATAATATGACTCCATCTTTCAATGTCTGTAACAAATCGTCATTTAGAATAGATGTTTTATTAACTTGCGTATCCAGCATTGTAATAATCCATTCTTTCATGTCCTTCTGAAGTTGTGGGTTGTTGTACTTTACGTACCGAGATGATTTGAGATCCTCATCTAAGTTTGTTGATGCCTCCTGTTGCATCCTGAATGTGTCTAGTTGATTTTCTTTTATCTTTGATGTGTATGTATCTTGACAGGCTCTTCTCGTCCATTCAACTTAAATAAGCCCTCCGAAGGCTCGGCTTTGTAAAAAAATAAAATAAAATAAAATAAACAACTTTTTCAAAGTTTTTTGATTCTGCTTTGTCGATTAAGTGTCAGTCATCTTTACATTAAATTAAAAAAAGCAATGAAATAAGGGAATTTAAATAAAATAATAAATACAAAAAGGCGGCAAAATAACGTAGTTTGCTTAGAAGTCATTATAAGACTTCTTAAAGTATTCAGGAGGATAAGGTTTGTTCTCAACACATTCCATTTCCTCATAAACACCATGAACATATTTTTCAATTTTCATGCATTTTTCAACAAAAGCTTCTTGGTCAAACAAACCGGTACTTTCATAATCATTAACAACCTGTTGTCTAATCATATTTAAGTGGCTTTCAAGCTTGTTGAATTTGAAATCAACCCAATCTTTGTAAAATTTGTTGAATTCGTTCTTTGGTAAAACAGAAGGCTTGACAGATGTTGTGACACAATTGTCCAATTCACCCTCAACACCGGTTGCGTAGGATAAAACAAAACTGATTCTGTTATGGTTGGTAACTGGTTTGGAAGCTAAATGTCTCAAGACTCTACCTTGAATTAAAGTTCCTGAACCAGTAGGTGGTTCTGGGACTCTAGTTGCTTTATTATCACCTGTGATAATGGTTGTTTGGCCACCTTGCGCTTCTTCTGGTAAGTCTAACATTATAACCAAAGGAATAGAAATGGAATCATAATGAACACCTAAAGTTGATGGAATATCTTGACCATCACTAGCGTCTTGTCTTGCCAATTCGATGTCAATTGCTTCTTGTGTCTGTGGAAAGTTGTTTAGCATTTCAACAGGATCATTGGTTGCCAAACTGGCATTGATATGGACCAAATCCATTTCCCAAACAGGTTTCATTTTATGGCCAACAAAAGTTGAAACAATTTCCGCCAGTTCATCACTTTTAGCAAGTGATTCAGTGAATGGAGCAACTTTAAAGTGGTTACCAATATGAAAGTCCAATCTTGTTGCACTTGTAGCTAAATTTGGCAATCTTGCGTGATTTTTAATAACTTCAGGTTGAAATGCTTCCCAGAGCAACATATTAACAGCCTCTTGTGTTAGCAACTTGAATGGAAATGCAGCACCAAAATTATTTAATGGTTTCACATGTGTATTTTTAATATTCAATTCATCAAGGGTATATGTCTTTGTGGTTTTATAACTTTCAGGATTGAAAATAATATGTTTTTTTGCATCAAATTTCATCTTTGGGTTGAAGCCTGGTGTGCTTTCGATCTTTTTTACAAAATTATAAATTTCATCATCTATAGTTTTTTTTGGGATTTTGTAGTCCGGACAATATTCTTTGTAACTTTCAACAAGACCATTGATCTTAAGGGGATGTGGGTAGAGTGTCTCAATTTTGATAGTCATTGGGTGTGGGTTTTCAAATCAATTCGGAAAGTTTGGCTTTCTTCAAGATGTATTCGGATATATCACCTGCTACGGTTACACTTGAATTACAAACCTGTCTCAAAACCAGGGGTCATCCCAGATATATATACTTATCTATCCATATACCTGTCTATCTATATATCTATTTATACATATCCATAACATGACACATGTTATCTCATGCAAGCTCCCCGTCTCTCCCTGCTTCAAACCTTATCACTCGCTCTACTTTTTGTTATCAGCGATATGCATTTCTTGCAAAACACCTTCCTAAAACGGAAACTTGTTTCTAAGACGAGAAAAGCCGATATGGACAATCGCCAGCTCTAGATTGCATGGTCTGTATCAGAGGATATCGGAGGATATCGGAGGCTGCCAGCGGTGCTGGACGATGGCCAGTCGGCGTGGCTCGCTACTCATGTACTGTGATGCTAAAATTTACCTACTATAAAAGGAAAGTACACAAAATATTGGGAAACATACAACAAAAACACAAGGCTTTAGTCCAAACAACGACCCATCGAGATTTTGTCAACAATACCAAACCATTCCGAACTTCTGAAATGTTTCAAGTTAATTGCAAAGGACCGACTGGACATTTCATGATCATCTGTGATTATAATATTATATCTGAATTCTCCGGCTTCCGCTTTCGTCAACGACGTTGTTTTCGATGAAATGAAAAGTGTTCTGAGGGTTTCACCTCTACTGCCAGCGGTTTCGATGGTTGATGTTCCATAACGCGTTCTTGAGTTTTCACTACCTGGAGATGGGTTCAAGGTTGTTGGAAAGTGGGCATACGCATAGCCACCGCGATATGATCCGTTATAAAATCCCGCAACCTTTCCTGGTTCTTCAAAAATTGGAGCCTTAGGCAACTCACCAACCGAATAACCATATCCCAAATTCAGACTCTTACCGAATGCATCATTCAACTTGATACTTTTCAAAATCAAATCATCGGAATTTATTCGCCAGTTTTCGTTGTTTTCGAATTCCCTTGTTTCATTGATATGCGATGCAGTTGTACCATCTGAACGAATTGCTAGCACAACATTTTCAGAATATAGTTGTCTAGCTATAATAACAGCTCTAGTTGCACTTTCAGCAACTAAACTATCATTGGATTTTCTCAATGATCTTAATTCTTGGAAAACAGTTAATGGAATAGCCAATTTGAAAATTCTGGCTCTGACACATTTAAAAATCCTACCACAATGTTTCAGCCAAACATTGGTATCTAATGAAACAAATGTAATCGATGTATCCATGTAATCACCAATATCACCCTTGATGACTTTTTTCTTCTGTAAATTTTCATTACCACCAATTTCAGATAATGTACCAATATGTGTAGAAGATGGTGCATTAGCATTAACTGATTCTCCACCTTCGGATGTGGATTCATATTGCTCATTACTATTATGATAATTATAGTCACTATCATTTTCTTCATATTCATCCTCTGAATCTTCTTCATATTCATTATCCTCTGTAACTCCGGTTTTATCTGATTTATCTGACTCTTCAGTTGATGCTAAAACGGCAGGGTATTGGTTATTAACATAATCCGTCATAAAACCATATGAATTGATTTCCCATGAAGGCAATTTTGGTGGTTCATTTTCATCCACCCATTTTTTATAATTATAATCATTAATGATTTCTTTATCTTTAATAATAAATTTCTTTTCAGTTTCAGCATTAGTATCAACTTTAGAATCATAAAAATAACCTGAAAATTTAAATAAAACTTGTATTCTTATATCAGATGTGAAATTTTCAAAATATTGTTTATTTTTTATATTCATATTAATATCATTAGAGCTGGTATCATATTTAAAAACATTATTTGATCTTTTTAATCCTAAATCTGGGAAATATTCGCAGATATAACCTGCTAAAAATAAAATTCTAAGGTACCGTTCACCATCTTCATAAGACTTGTATATTTCTCCACTCAGCGGAATATCAAAAATATTATTTTTGATACCTGTTTCAAAAACATTCGTGTAATCTGATTTTAAGGCAATTCTATCAAACCATAAAGAACCCCAACATTTCCAAACTTCCCATAATGTTTCATTTTGAGCAAAAGATTTAAGTATTAATTTAGGATCGTCAGAATTTTCAAAGATTCTAAGTAATTCTTTATATTTAGTTCTAATTTCAGGTACTGATCTAACAAGGCACAAAATATCATTAAGATAACATGTAATAGTTTTCCATGGTAAAATCACTTTGAGTAAATTAAAAAACATTGATTTAGATTGTGGATAGAGATCAATTGATTCACCTATACTAATTATAAAATATAGCCAAACAATTGCATGGGGTGTTGAAGATTGAACAGGACCTGCCAAATATTGTTGTAACATTTTCATTGATAATTCAATAACACCTTTATTTATATGATCTAATAATAAAAACCAATAGTCTTCATCTAAATCATTTGCTGTTGAATTAATTAAAAAGTTTGGATCGTTTGGATCAATTGATGAACCATTTCCCAAATTTAATGAATTACTTCTAGATCTTCTTCTCTTCTCACGTTTCTCTTTTCTATCTTTTCTCTCTTTAATCGCATTGGGTAAATCAAATAATTTAGCAAATGGATTTGCACACGATCCAAAACCTATTAAATGATAAATATTTGATAAAGCAAAATTAGCAGATTTTTGATACCAAAATAAAATTTTATTATTCATATCAGTAATTGAACTTGCACTCCTAATACGGAAAAAATCTAAAGTTGAACTATCAACACCAAAATTAGATCCATAATTTGAAACAAATGTTATCATTTCTTCATTCATATTGTAAGTTGGTAATAATAAAATTTTATGGATTTTAACAAAATCAATCATGGCCATTTCAGTTGGTGTTAAAATATTTCTTTGAGATGAAACATTATCTACTATCATTCTTAAATATTGCTGAGTAGGGACAAATGGATCCCTACAATTAACACCTTTACCAATCAACATCAAAGCTTCCAAATTATCATTTTCAACTGAACACATATGATAATAAATTTTACCATGACCATATTGAGTTTTTATAGATTCTTGGTACCAATATATAGCAGCCATTTTCCAATCCATATATTTAGCTGGATATAAAGATATTGCAATTCTACTTAATTCACCTAATTTTTCAGCCCACCAACTTTCTATACCTAATTCAGGATCAATCAAACAACTTATTATATTAAAAGAATAAGAAATAAAACATGCACAAACTTCATGATCCATGAATACAGAAACAACATTTTTTAAAACTTCTAAAAATGCGGCAATACCATAAACATACATCCTTTTCAAAATTCTGTAATTTGCAACTAAAGGTTTACCTCTTTTATTTGAAGATGGAGATAATGCATAGAGTAAAAAATCATAGTAATGATCTAGTAATTGTGTGACTTTTTTGTAAACGGTCCAAAGTTCATTGTTGAATTCTATACCTGTATTATTATCTAGTAACTTTTGGTTTATTTCGGCACATCCTTGTTGAGTTTCAACTTCTAATCTTAATATAGATTTATAAGTTTCTTGTAAGTTTGATATCAGTATCTGTTCTTCCTCTGTGTATATTGGTTGCTGTTGTTGTTGTTGCTGTTGCTGTTGCTGTTGCTGTTGCTGTTGCTGTTGCTGTTGCTGTTGCTGTTGCTGTTGCTGTTGCTGTTGCTGTTGCTGTTGCTGTTGCTGTTGCTGTTGCTGTT